>BHFT01000755.1:0-29414 GCA_004320025.1 Laticauda laticaudata | reverse complement strand
ACCAACAGATGGCAAGTGTTTCTCTCCGTTTTACATCCTCTTTCCATCCATTGGTGCAGTGTGACATGGGCTTAAAAATCCAAACTTTAGTCTGAAGCGATTCTATTTCTTTCATCTAATAAAGATAAGCAAAAGTTTCAAGAACCATTGTGCCCAGATATGTCAGGAACTAATACTATTTTCTCTTTGATTTTAAAACTACTGCTTCTTCAAAGGTTGTTCAACTGTTTAATCATCATGAATTAAATTTCAGTTTTCTTCATTTTCCTTTTTTCTTTCCATTTTTACTAATCACAATTTAGTGATAAAATATCATTATGATGAACATCAATCTTTTTGGTGTGACAACTTCTTTCCCAGACTGGTGCACGGTATTTGGCAACAGAGAATACTAATGATTGTGTCACTATACACAATGCTTTTGCCTGTGCCCAGCCTGTTTCCATGATTTTCCTAATCAAGTTGTTCCTAGTTTTCAATTTTTGTCCAATTACTTCAAGCTGTTTGGGTTATGTTTTATCTTCTTTCCACAAAAAGACTCTTTCTTTGCTATACAATTTCCAATGAGATCAATGATTGCCAATGAGGTCACCAAATACAATTTCAATTGAATCAGAAATATTTCTACCAATGCATCAATGGAGAGATTTGCAGTTAATCAATCAACACCTTCCAAAGGGGAAAAAAAACCTGCAATTCTGAATACAGTTATGGAACCACCCAAACAATGCCTCCTTGGATAAAAAAGATAGATAAGAATAAAAAATAAAATGGAAGAACTTGTAATAACAGCAGAAATGGTAGATAAAAGAAGATCAAGAACTGGTCAGCCATGTGAAGATGGATTGTGTAATTTTTCCTTGAATAATCTAATTAGTTTACACCCCTTCATTGCAAACCAGTTTAACAGTATAATGTAAGGAAGGGAAATTGAGGATTGGCTAATATTTGGTAAAACTACCTGATAAAGAAGGATTCAATAAAAGAGGCAGCACCAGGCAAATATAGGCCAATTGCCTGCTTTCCAACAACTTTCAAATTGCTAAATTGTGTGGTGGCTGATGCAGCCCAACAGAATTTAATTAAAAACTCCACATGAACAAAAAAGAAATTACCCAAACAGCAGAGAAACAAAAGATGAGCTCCTAATTGACAAGGTGATTTTGGAAAACTGCAAGAAAAGGAAAACCAACATGATTACAATTTGAACTGATTACAAGAAGGCATTTGATTCCTTGCCATATGATTGGATAATCAAGTGCCTAGAAATATCTGTACTGCAGAGAAACATCAGAAACTTTGAGCAATAGCAATAGCTCAATGAAATACATAGCTGTTGGTCAATAGTGATAGACTGAGAGAGGTTAATGTTAAGAAAGGAATCTTTCATCGACGCTATCACTCCTACTGTTTATTATTGCACAGATAATTATTGACTCATCTGTTAATAATTATGAACAAATCAGGCTGTCAAATATCACAAATGTTTGCAAGGCTATTCCATTTCCTTTAAATGGATGATTTGAAGCTGTATAGAAAAACACCTTTTAAACAGAATCACTTCTCACCATCCATATGTACAGCCAAGATAAGTAAAAATTAAAGAAGACAAGATGCTCTGTGGAAATAACTTCAAGAATTTGGGTGGAGATAATTACAAATACCTGGCAACCTTCAACATGTCAAAGTCAAGAAAGTTAGAAATGAATACATTAAGGAAGTAAAGAATACGTTAAAATTCAGTGAGGAAATACTATCAAGGCAGTTAATATCTGGGTAACATCAGTCACTAGATACACAGCTAGAATAATAAAATGGACATAAGCTAAAAGAGCTTAATAGGAACTAAAAGCCCTAAATAGGAAAACCAGAAAAACAATGACAAAGATCTTCATTAATGAAAATATTGCAAGTACAGTACATCTTTCTCTGCAAAGAAGCTGAAGAATTAGCGACCACCTAGTTAGCTATTGCAAGAAGAGCTGTATTGGAATATCTGTAAGGAATACAATTTGCCGGCAAGCAAGATCTGGTGAGACCACAAAATAGACAAAACTATAGAAAATGAAGAAAATAAAGTATTCTGGGACTTTAAAATTCAAGCAGACAAGCAGCTACAACATATCTAACTTGAGACCTAACAATTGATAATAAAAAAGACTGAAAAATTTGACTAATAGATGTAGCAATACCCTGGAGGCAGAATAGAAAAGAAAAACCTGGAGAAAATAACAAAAAACAAATATTTACAATCAAAAATATAATGTTAAATGTAATAGATACCTTGGTAAAATGTAATAGGCTAAATGTAATAGGCATCAAAACATCTGGAGCATCCTTAAGCACCACAGCATTGACAAAATTACCACCAGTCAATTGCAACGAGCAGATATACTTGGAATGGTTAAATCCTGTGATAGTTTTTTGAACACCATCAAGCAACAACATCTGCTTACTTACGATCCTTGAGAAGGGCTTGATAGGTGGATAAAAAAGCCAAATCCAGTCTAAATATATGTAATCCTTGACTTACAACAGTTCATTTAGTGACCTTTTGAAGTTACAATGGCACTGAAAAAAGTGACAGGACCATTTTTCACACTTAAACCATTGCAGCATTCTCATGGTCACATGATCAAAGTCGAGGTGCTTGGCAAATTCCTATATGTATGATTGTTGCAGTGTCCCAGGGTCACATGATCACCTTTTGCAATCTTTTGACAAGCAAAGTCAATGAGGAAGCCAGAATCACTTAACAATCATGTTACTAACAATTACTGCAGTAATTCACTTTGCAACTGTGGCAAGAAAGCCACATTAAAATGTAAAATATAAAACATAAAATGGAGCAAAACTCACAACAATTGTCTCACATAATAATAGAAAATTGGGCTCAATTCAGACAATAAGTTGAAGACTTTCTATCTCTGGCTGACTACGCACAAATCATTACAGTAAAATAAAAACCATTGCCCACACAGTTACCAAATATATTCTCCATAACTTTTCAATTCCTAAATGTCCAACTAAAAAGTCAGCTTCAACTGGCTTACTAATATTAATAATAATGTTACAATATGGTCATGTCAGATAAACTTTTAGTTATCTGAAAACTGAAGAAAAACAGCTGAATTGGAGGAGAAAAAGTTTATTTAGCTTTGAAGTTTACTATACTTCATTTCCATTGTGATAAATCATGCTGTAACATAATAGAAGGGACACTATATATGGAATGTGTAAGATGAGAGAAGAAATGGCAAGAGGAATTGAGCAATTTGCCTTGGATTAACTCTAATTTTATCAGTGGTATAACAATAGCACTTAGATTTAGATGCTGCTTTATAGTGTTTTACAGCCCTTTCAAAACAGTTTACAGAGTCAGCATATTGCCCCCAACAATTTGAATCCTCATTTTACTCACCTTGGAAGGATGGAAAGTTGAGTCAACCTTTAGCCTGGTGAGATTCAGTTTGCCAAATTTCATGCAGCCAGCAGTAAACAGAAGTAGCCTGCAATACTGGACTTTAATCACTGCGCTACTGTGGCTTAGTGGTTCATCATGGTATTAGATGCAGGAAGACATCTCCAGAGAGATCTCAAATAGCTAAAACCTCAAATATCTGTAAAAAAGATTATAGCATTCTTGACAGGAATTGAACAAGAGAGATGTACCAAACATGGATCCAGCAAAAATAGGTAAACCACAAGGGTGTTGTACCCATATTTCGTGAAAGAAAATAAACAGGTATGTGATATGAAATACATGATATTATTTTAATATGATTAATAAAATAACATTTTCTCAACTATCCCATTAATTGAAATTAATAGTTTAAATTTAATAAATCAGATTCCAAATAAAGAAAAAGGAAGAAAATTTTAATTCAGTTAAAGCTTCCAAAAGCTGATTTGGTTATTTCGATGTCACACAAGGACAATCCAGAAGAGCTGAGATGACATCATTCTGGGAATCAGTTAGCTATGTCTAGAAAGATTGTGCAGTACTTCACTGAAGCATCAGTGATGTTCAATTACTTGTTGAGGTTATATATGCAGAAATGGCAGATTCAGTTCTCTCATTACTTGGTGCCTGCAACATCCTTTGAAAAAATAGGATATATACCTCCTGTAGTATTAAGGAGATAACAAAAAATAAGAGAAGTTAGGAAATGCCTTCCTTATGTCAGGTAATTATAAGAATTAATATTGAATGCAATTGCTTTCTCTTTCTTCCATCTTTTACCCTGCATACCTTTTGCTTTAATTTAGTAGCATAATTCTATTGCCAAAGGAGTCAGTGCTTTTATTGAAATAGTATTGTTATTTTAAATGACTGGTATTGGGATCGAAAAATATGAAAAGCATTCCCTCATCACAACTCATGGTATTAATAAGAATGGCTATATTGGTAGTTTAAAAAAAATGAAGTGCAACATTCTTGATATACATGGGTACTTTGCTACTGGAATAAGCCATATTGTCAAAACTTCTTTTCTTAATGTTTTTCATGAAAAGACTAAGCATTTAGCAGAATGCTCTTCTAAGAGGAATGCTTGGTAGAATGAAGAAGAGAGAATTGATTAAGCAGTATCAGTGAATTAACAGTTTTAACAGATAATCAGAGTTGGAAGGGACCTTGTAGGTCATCTAGTCCAACCCCCCATCCAAGCGGGAGACCCTACACCATNGGTTGACTGTTCTCACTGTCAGAAAGTTTCTCCTTATTTCCAGGTTAAATCTCTCCTTGTTCAGTTTCCATCCATTATTCCTTGTCTGGCCTACAGGCACTTTAGCAAGTAGCTTGACCTCTTCCTCCCTGCGGCAGCACCTCAAATATTGGAAGACCGCTGTCATGTCTCCCCTGGTCCTTCTCTTTACTAGACTAGCCAAGCCCAGTTCCTGCAACCATTCATTGTATGTTTTAGCCTCCAGACCGCTACTCATCCTGGTTGCTCTTCTCTGTGCTTTTTCTAGCGTCTCAACATCTTTTTTGTAATGTGGTGAACAAAACAAAACAAAAGCAGTACTCTAGGTGTGGTCTTACTAAGGCTTTATAGAGTGGTATTAGTACTTTCCTTGTTCTTGATTGAAGGCATGTCACAATTCAAGGACAATATCTATTCTTGCCTTTTTATGACAAGTAGACTCATGTGATGATCTATATCAGGGCTGTCAAATTTGTGGCCCGTGGGCTGGATGTGTCCACGCACTGGCCATGCCCATGTCCAGTTTAGTGAATGGGGAAAAAGTCCTAATAGGTCATGTGACACTGCTATGACAGTTTGACACCTCTGACCTACTGTAGATAACCCTCAAATCTCATAACTACTTATTGACACCTCATGGACATCTCTCCAGATTTCAGCACATTTTGAACTAATTGAAGTATCCTCTTCCATATTTAGTGACTATCCTATTGCTAATCACCTGTTCCTGCTCCTCATTCTTCTGTTCTTCCTTGTTCTTTTCCTGTTCTCCCTCCTTCTCCATTTTTTTTTTATCTTTCAAACATGATGACTTTACTTCCTATGTAAAGACTTTGTGCTACAGCCCATCTATTTCAGTATTGTTCATGAACAGACAGAAATAGGTCATTTATGACTGATGAGAGGAAAATGTATGAACTGTTTGAGAACAGGATTTAATGACAGTGATTTATAGGTAGTGTTTTAGAACATCTAATAATATGCATTTTTTCTTTAAAATTGCAATGGCTTTTTCTTTGCAACAAGAAAATTATCATTGTTATTAATAATGTTGTTGTTGTTTCTGTTAGTCATAAAGTTGTTTCTGATCCATCATGACCCCATGGGCAACATATCTCCAGGGCTTCCTGTCCTTTACAATACCCCAGAATCCATTTAAGCTCATGCCTATTGCCACCTCATCTCTGCCGTCTCCTTCTTCTTTTACACTCAATCATTCCCAGCATTAAACACATGTCACACAGCACCAACGGATGGAAAGAGGATGTAAAATGGAGAGAAACACTTGCCATCCATTGGTTAATGTGATTGCATCCGTTCTTACTCACGCGTCCGTTTTCATACTGCTCTATCCGTCCAGCATCTGTCTACTGACATTTCATTCGCTCAAAAAATGTTTTGAAGCTTTGCACAAAATTTATTTGAGCAGAAAAAGGTATCCAACGCGTCCGTTATACATCCGCTATGCATACGGGGAACATCCGATATAATCCGCGTCATCCGTTACGCATCCGCTATATTCCACTAGGCATCCGGCTGCACATTGCGCAAACTTCACAATCCACTGCCAGCGGAAAAACGGACACAGGAGAAAAGCGAAAACAGACGCCGGAACAGAACGCAGCGTAACTAGACAGACGTAAGAAAGGATTGAAAGCGATGCAGCCTCACAAACAAGCATTAAAACGAAAAAAAACGTTCAAGTATAGGGGACGAACTGCGGATATTAGGATGTCGCAGCATGTCTAGAGGATCAAAAGGACACCTAGAGAAAACTATATTTCCTAAATAAGGGGAGGAACTTACCTGGATCCACTTTCCAGTCCAGCAGCCGCTGCGGGTGCAGACCTCTTCAGCCTTCATTCTGGCTCTTGCTCTTTCCACAGCATCCAGTCATCGTTCCACCATGATTGCACCACACTCCTTTTGGTGGCCACCATCATCTACACAGTGCAAAAGCCATCTACAGGCTCTTTCACCTGTTCTTACGCAAAGAAAGGAGGCAAATTGCGGTCCAAAGGAAGTTGTTCTGAAGAATCGCCGTCAAGAAGGTCATGAAGATGGATGGCGAAAGAGCAAGTACTGACTATTATAACAAAGCTGATGGGGAGCTAGGAATGAAGACTCTCATGTGCATTCCAGAACTCACATGAGGAACCGCAACCATGTTCTGACGAAGTGTGGAGCGGCTCAACACAGGTTGACCAAGACAAACACCAACTTCCAGCCCAGCCTGGACCCTGGGCTGAAGTGGCACTGACTCTGCGCCCACTGCCTCAGGGACCACCTAAGGAGCCATGCAGTTATGGCTGGAGGTGCCACCACAACACCATCAGCATTGCGTCAGAGAAGTGGTGCAGCCATCATCGAAGAATAGCCTGGGAAGAGCTCCTCAGTGCCCGCGGCACTGAAGAAGATGTGAAGAAAGTGCAGAGCAGTGTAATCAGAGGTGGAACTTCGCCACACACCGTTGGACCATAGATGGCAAGCACGTGGCCTGCCAAAGCTCCAGCAAAGTCGGCTCACTTATTTCAACTACAAAGGTCTTAACTTCAGCATCGTCCTCTTTGCCAATATGGCGATGGCTGACTACAAGTTCAATGTACATCGATGCTTCAGGCAACGGCCTCATGTCACTTGCCCAGGTATACAATGCCAGTGACCTCAAGGAGGGGCTGAAGCGCAAACCTCATCATGGCTTCCCAGATCCAGGATCCCCCTGCCAATGACATTCAAGATGGCTCCTACTTCAATCTGGGCGATGACACCTTGCTCCCTCAGAACCTACCTCAGTGAAAAGCCCTACACTTCCAGACTCTTCACCCTGAAGAGAGGATCTTCAACTACAGGCTGTCCAGGCAAGGCGGGTGGTGGGAGAACGCCTTTGGCATCCTGGTCAAACAGTTCCAGTACTTTCTACCCACCATTGCCAGCATCGCCCAGAGACCGTGAGGGAGGATCATGAAGCTTGTCTGCATCCTGCCACAATCTCATGCGAACAACCCGCACCCAGTGTTTTGCAAAAACAGGCTCGTGACACTCCAACAAGGCAATGGGGAGCATGAGCCTGGTGTAATGGAGCAAGGGCGAAACCTAATAGGAACACTGAGGATGTGCAAGGCCCCAACAGAAGCCTTCATGGGAAGGAAGAAGCAGCGCAACCTCCTTGAAACACTGTGCAACTCCCCAGCTGGAATCAGTGGAGTGCAAAGACAGTATGGTAGATTATTAATGGTGCTTCCTCAGCCTGTATCATCACCACTGATGAGATTGGGCCATGTATGTTGGTGGCCTACAATGAACAGGTGTTATATAAAGAGTTGTGGTTTGTGTTGACATGTGTGCATGATTATAACATTGTTATGATATAAAGGCCATTAGTGTGGCATTCGGGGAGGGTGGACCATTACAGTCCCTCTATGATTACACTGGAGGTTTATCTATACCCTACAGCTATTACCCATCCCAAAGGTATCCCTGGCCCAACTTCCCACAGCTATTACCCATCCACAGGCTAATCCCCTGCCCACCCCACTGCCTGATCTTTAAACCCATCCCACAAGCATGCAAAGCTTAAACCCAATTCTAAAAGTTTCCACCAAAAGACTTTATTAAAAAAAAGAAATGAAGCAAGTTAACCTTGTGAATCAAAGAAAACTTTATGAACAGCAAGCTGTAAAAGAAAAATGACCCAAGTCAAGTGTCCAAATAAATCCACAGGTACCAGCCAGCCAGTCTCTTGGCACTCCTTCTTGGTCACTCAGAGGGTGGCCCCAGTTCTCAGGGGTGAAGGGTACAGGTGCTGTGAGGTGGGGGCTGCTCCAGTGGCTTGGTCCTGACAGCACCGACTGGTGCCTGGCCCCAAAGAGGACAAACAGGTGACGTGACACCCTGTGTGAGAAAGCTCTCAACAGCTGGCTCAGACCCGTGATGCTGAGAGTCCTTCCTCCATTGACATGGTGTCAGGCCTCAGTACTGATGCACAGATTTACTGCAGGCCGGGCTTGGCCGGGGTGGAGGAAGAAGTAGTGTAGTGGGCGTCTGGTCTGCAGCTGGCGAGGACTGGCTTTGTTGGCAGTCGTGGCCGGGGTGGCATCGCTGTCGCGGGCATCATTGGCAATGGGGTGGCATCCTCTGTGCATTATTGAAACCTGGCAACGGTCGTGTCGCCGATGACCTCTGTGCCTGAAACTGGGAAGGGCTGCCTGCCTGTGCTGCTGGACCCTGGTAGCCATAGCCTTGGTAGGTGAGGCCTGTGGAAACCTGGAAGGGCTGTGACAATCACCTGGGTGGAGAGCAGGACCTGGACTGGTCGAGCAGGCAGCTGGGCCCTGGAGGTTGTGCAGAAAAGACCTGTGATCCTCTTCCTTTATCACCTGAGTAATATGATTTGGACATGTCCATGAGGGTCTGGTTGACGTAAGTGAGGAGGGCTTGCCAGTTTGAGGATGGTATGTTGGTGGCTACCAGCGAGAGAGGATTTAACCTACTCTGCTTTTGATGATGTCCCTGATCTCCAGCAGGACAGTCGTGCTCTGGCCCCCTGCTGGGTCTTCCTCTCTGTTTGCTTTCTGTGGAGGTTGGAGCTAGGGGTGGTCTGGGTTGGTCTCTGGTGGAATGCCCTCTCCTTGCTCCCACTGCGTCAGGGGGACCTCCAACGCGCTTCTGAACCAGTGGGGAGTGCAGCTGTCGGGGGGGTCTCGTCATGGGACGCTCCACAGATACCCGCCTGGAACACAGGAGCTGACTCTTGGCCTAGAGAGGACTGGCCCTCGTGGGCTCCGGAGAGAGAGGGTTGTCAGAGGGGCTGCTCTCATGGCGAATCTTTACCTCCAAGAAGCTACACTTGGCCATCACGTAGGTCTCTCTGTCCAGCAGCTTGGACCGTGGCCTGGGCCAGATTTTCTTGAGGTGGCAGCTTCCCGTACCAGGTGTGCATGTGCTACTCCACCAGCCGAGGAGGACCTCCAAATGTTTAGCCAGGCTTCTCCGCCTTCTTCCTCTTGATGCTCGATAGAGCCTGTTGTCCCTTGCCGCCATAAGGATACTCGTCTCCCTCACCATCCAGCACCTCATCCTCAGTTCCTTTCATGTAGATTGCCTCCTCTCCCGTTCACGCGTATGCTCTTCCTCCCTCTGGCAGGGGCCATTTAGGCCCTCATCAGAGGCAGAGGCTTCGAGTCAAGGGGCTCCTCCACCAACACCACCACAGCAGCAGCAGCAACAACAACAAGTAGCAGCAAAAAGCAGGACCAAGCAGCAGCACCAGCTGCACCAGGATCAAGCACAGCAGAGTAGAAGCAACCCAGCAGGACCAAGCAGGACCAGGATCAGCAGCAACAGAGTAGCACCAGCAGCAAAGAGGACCAGCAGCAAACCAGCAGAGTTAAAGCACCAGCACGAAAGCACCAGCACCAGGAGCAGTGCCAGCAGAGTAAGCACCAGCAGAAGGCAACCGCACCATGAGCAGCGCCAGCAGAAGCCCCCAGCAACCAAGCAGAGTCAGCCGAAGCAGCAGAAGCCCAGGAGAAACAGAGTCTAGTGCCAGGGGGGGATGGTGTCCTGTCCTTCTTGCCAGGGCTGCAGAAGAGGCTCAGGCTTCCTCTTCTTCCCCATGGTTGTTGGCTGGGAGCTGTCTGGCGACAGTCTTTCCTCTGAATGTCACCTGCTTGCGAGCTGCATCCTTTTTATATTCGCAAGGGCTGACGCCATGCATTTCCCGCATGCGCAGTGAATGCTTTGCATCGCTAGGCATCCCTAGGCGTAACCACTCTGCATCCGCGTCATCACTAGGCATCGCTCTGCATCCACTCCTTCCGCTGCTCGCGCCGCTTTCGCTTTTCCCCCGGACAGCCCTGCGGGATGCTGCCATTCGCTTCCATTCCCATGCCATACCGCTAGGCTTTTCCGTGAGCATGCCGCTTTATATCCTGTACGTCCCTTCCCCGTCTTGTTCCTTTGTCCGCTCTGTTTATGCAAATTTGGGGCACTTTTGAGAGCAGATAACAACTGATGGAAAATTTTCTCGTCCGCTGTGTCCTTTTTACATACTTTTTGCATCCGTCGGCCTATATGACAGTCCCTTTAGGCTCTTCTCCAGTGAGTCCTTCCTTCTCATTAGGTGGCCAAAGTAGTTAATAATATTACTTTGTCAAATACCTGCAAATATTTTGCAAATTTATTAATTAAAATAATTATGTTATTGATATTGTGGTTCTTATGACATGGAACAGCTCTGATTACTTTTTGCCAGTGACCTACTTGAATTACATTTCATTGGAGAAAATTAAATTTTATATTTTAATTTAGTTAACAATAGCAAAAGGCAGGACCATCTGTTTCTAATGAAAAATAATACTTTTCTTGATATTTGTGAAAACAGAATATAAAAATTTAGCTGTGGTATAAAATATTTTATTTTTGGCAAAGACTTCTCAAAGGCGTATATACAGAATTAATGAGCCAATTAAAAGACAGGAATAATGTTTATCTAAAAAGAAGAAAAACTTTTACCACAAGTCTTTTCTGTATTTATCAATACAAAAAAAATAAGCCATTTAACATTTTCATTCCACAATCTTACAGATAAATCAGCTGGCCAAATTGTTCAGTCCGATGCTTTATATTTATTTATTTCACATGGCCAATCAATTCAAACTGCAGAGTCTTATCTAGTCTTCAAAAATTGAACATTATTGAGTTGAAGAAAAATAAGGCCAAAAAAATAATTTAAATTGTCTTATTGGGATTTAATTTATGGTCATATCATGAAAGTCAATTGGTGTCCTTGAGATAGTCACTATTTTTTAGCCCAAACTACCTTCATAGGTTGTAATTTTGTTATAAACATATGTAAACATATGTTATACAGTATATATGTTTGTCTGTTGTTGCTTGGTAGAAATTTTCATATATCTGTATTTGCAAATGCTACCAATTTATGATGGCATTCAAATTGCTCTATCAGTCAAATAGCAACTGGTTGCTAGTTAGGGTATGTTATAATCAGTTCTTTTTTATGTAAATTTTATTTTATTTCCAAAGTTAAAATTCAAGCTCTAAACAAATACATACATACATACATACCCCATAATTTATAAAATTTATATAATTTATAACTTTGTCCACCTAACCAATTTCACCTACCTTGAATCGACAGTAAGAAAAAAGCAGTTCAGTTAAACTTCAAAGCATTCTGTTAACAATCTATTGCTGTATTTAACTTTCAAAAGCAAGAATAGGTTCTAATCTAACTTAGCCCATTGCAGTCATTTTCTCTGATCCATCCAGGATCAAATATCCTTGACTGATTCTTAATAATAACAGTTTTCCATAGAATTATAACTGGCATCTTTACAAGAATTATATTTCATACCCCAAAGTCACAAATTTCTGTTTAAATATCTCCATGATCTTTGTAGTTAAAAAAAAAGTCTTCCTAAAAGTTGAAACACAGCATCACTTGGCAGTTGTGTTCTAGCTGAATATAATCAGTCTATTCCATACTTTCCATCAGGTTTTTTTTAAAGAAAGTTCAATTCACCACTGATCTATTCTACCATTTCTAAGCCCTTTAAATTCAATCCCCTTTCAACCTTTTCCAACAAGCCTGCAATTCTCAAACAAAGCTCCTTCCAGTTCTATCAGCAACAAATTGACTTCTAATCCACACAGTTACAAGGCTGGTTTAGCTGCTGTAACTTATATATCTGAGTCTCATCCTTAAGTTGATTTATAACTGTTGTTAAATCACCAAAAAAAATCTAAATTTTCGTTCAGAGCTTTTAAATTGAAAATCATTTTTTCCAAAGGCTTCTAACAAGGCTTTGACAGTAAGTTGGTCTGACTTTCACCTTTCTTTTGTATCTCTTTTTGTGGGCATTATAAAAAAGTATGTAATATATAATGTTTAAAATGCTTACTTTATTGTTTTCATTTTTAATATAATCAAAATCTCTTTTATGGCTGAAATTTCAGAACAAAACGTAGGTAATTCTTTTCAAGGACCAAAGAAGTAGATGTTCCATAACAAAATGACTGCATGAAAAATTAAGATAATATTTCATACAATAAAAAAGAAATTTCCTATTTCTTTAAAAAGAAAAAGAAAAAAGACCAAAGAAATACACCAAAGAAAAAGAAAACAACAGATTTCCTTAAAAATTAGTAAAAAACAGATCATTATAATAGTTATCTGATATAAAGGTAAATAATATAAAATCATTTTCACAGCCAAAGGGAAAGTCTTCACACCATCAATTTCCATGTGGTAAAATTGAAAGTGTTTCATAACTCCAAGATAAAACAGTAAAGAGAGGTAAAAAAATTCACATTTATAATGCAACAACCAGGTATAAAATAAGTCAGCATTCAACCAGATGAATAACAGTTAAAAATGTAAGCAAAAAAATTCAAAATGTGATGTTACAACTGAAATTCACCTAAAAAACAAGCAAACATGGAAAGACAGAGATCCAATCTTTCAAATGTTCTTACTAAGAATTACAATCATCTAGATTTCTCTTCCAAGGCAAATACATGGTTGCCTGAAGGACAGCTTGGGTCATTCCTAGTTTCTCCCATTCAAACTGAGAGAGCATGCTGATAAAGAACTAGCTTTGGCAGCAAAATCAGCTGTTTGTTGATAGAAAAAAATGGTCCCACCACGAGCACACAATTTTGAGGATAATCCCATTACAAGTTCTTATTTTTTAGATTTAAAAAATTGTATTATTGCTACAGTTATTGCACAGTCAACCAGATGTTAAGACTGAATTTGACATTTTTGTCCACATAGCAAGTCCTTCCCAAGGACATGAGATAGACAGATGTGTGTTCTTTGATGACATTAAAGGCATGGTCACAGGATATAAGCTATTCCAAGCAAAGGGAATAATAAATAATTTTGCCAAAGCCAACAGTGTTTAAGTGGTGCTCCAGATGTTTTGAGGTTGCACCCAAGATGATGATAATGATGATGATGGTGATGGTGATAATGATGATACAATTTGAGACAAATTTGAAACTGATCTATCATAGATTTGTCTTGCAAATAAATTTATCATCTACAAAAATAAAACAGCAAAAACATGGATACAAGCAAACTATTCTATTTATTTATTTAATTTATTTGTCAATAGCTTACAAGATAATAAGCATAAGTATAAATATAGGAAATGGATATGAATAATTGGGGACAATAGCACAGGGATGGTAGGCATGATTGTGCACTTATGCATGACCCTTACATACCACTTAGGAAAGGGGTGAGGTCAATAGTGGTTAGTTTGAGGGAAAAGGAGTGTGGGTTTGGGGATGTCACAACAGAGTCAGGTAGTGTGTTCCAGATATTGACCACTCTGTTGCTGAAGTCATACTTTCTGCAATCAAGTTGGAATAATGTCTATTAAGTTTATATCTGTTGTGTGCTCTTGTATTGTTGCAGTTGAAGATGAAAAAGTCCTTGATTGGTAGTACATTAAAGCAGATTATTTTATAAATTGGGCTTAAGTCAAACCATAGGTGGCATAGTTCTAGGTTGTCCAAGTTCAAAATCTCAAGCCTGGTGGTATAGAGTATTCTGTTACGAACAGAAAAGTGTAGTACTCTTCTTGTGAAATACTTCTGGACACGCTCAATTATATTAATGTCTGATATACAGTGTGCATTCCAAACAGTTAAGCTGTATTCAAGTATTGGTCCAGCAAAGGTTTTGTATGCCCTAGTTAGTAATTCAGTATTACCAGAGGAGATTCTTAAGATTAGATTTACAACTCTTAAAGTTTTTTTTGCAATGCTGTTTCAGTGAGCTGTTGCACTTAGCTCCTCAGATATGAGTACTCCAAGGTCCTTGACAGAGTGAGGGTCATCAACAAGGTCATATTTGCCTATATTGTATTTGGTGTACTGATTTTTTTAAAACCAATGTGTAGAAAAGCATATTTGTTGGACGAGATTTAGAGTTGCCAATACAGACAAGTAATTGAGGTCGCTTTGAAGGACAGTAGCATTGTCGGTGGTGTTGAATAGTTTACATCATTTTACATTATTCTACTGGCTTTTCTTATCTAATGCCTGCCAGCAGTATCTTTTGATGGCATTTTCCTTCTTTGGCCTTGTTGTAATTGAAATGTTTTGATACTCAGCACCCTCCTTGCTTTACAAACCTGAGCTTGGATATTGATGCTGCATACCTTTCAGTGCATGCTAGGAGTTGATCATTTAACTGATTTGTTGGAAAGGATTAATTACTAAACTAACACAAAAGAATGGATTCCATTTGTAGTGGCATACAAAAGAAGGAAATGGGGCAGTTCATCTCAGGTATTATCAATAAGGCAGGTGCTATCTTAGATTCAAACAGACTAGTGATAAGACTAGAGTCATCTTCAAGGGTGGGATACTACCAGTTCTGCCTGGCTCTATAGAACCAGTAAGTCTGAAGAGCAGCAGACACTGAACCAGTTCTGTGTTTGCTGCTGTTTCACCCACCCACCCACCTGGGCTCTTACCTGTCCTTTATTTCCTGCTTTTTGAATCTCAGCTGCTTTGCGCAGCACAGCTGAGATGGAAAAAGCAGGAAAAATCCTAATCCTAACCCTAACCATGTGCAGCACTTTTCAGCTGTCCAGGTGGCATTACTTAGGGTTTTTTTACACATGCATGCAGCACATGACATGCACACATGCACACCATGTGCACGTGCACATACAAAATGTAGTCACCGAACGGTAGCAACACTGGTTGAATCCCACCCCTGGGTCATATTGCTTCTGCCCAAATATCACTCAGCTGTTTGGTAGCATAGAAACAATGGAGGAGGGAAATATACCTTCAAATAAGTTGTGACATTGGTTGTCTGGTACATCTATGTCTAATGCAAGAGAGGTATGGGTTCTCTCCTGCGTCCAGGATTTTTCAAAATTTTCATAGGTGACTTAATCAAGAAGTTAGAAGGGATTGTCAGCAAACCTGCATTCAACAAAATCTGATTGCCAATTATGTCAAGATAAATTGGACATTCAGAAAGATCTTGGTCAAACTTGAAAATCTGCCCATAATCAACAATATGCAGCTTAGTAGTAAGAAATGTAGGAAAAACTATATGATTAATTTAAAAAGACAAAAAAAGCTTCAAGAGTGGATGTGGCAGTACCTAGAGACAGCAAAAGAGAAAAGAAAGAACTGGAGAAAATCACGAAATACAAAAACCTGCAAAATAGAAGTAGAACAATTATATCAAATGGTGGTTGTCAACATTCTTGTATGTTCTGGGGTCATGTTTTTTTCTGGTTGCCTTTTGAGCAGAGGTGGTATTTAGCAGGTTCTGACCAGTTCTGGGGAACCAGTAGCAGAAATTTTGAGTAGTTTGGAGAACGGCAAACCACCTCTGACGGGCCTTCATCTATTCTCTGCCTCCCGAGTCCCAGCTGATTGGTTGGGGGGGGTTGGAGAACGGAGCTGGAAAGCAGGTTAGTGGGGTGGGATGGGGAGGGAATGGGATTTTGCAGTATCTTTCCCCTGCCATGCCCAGCAAGCCACACCCACGGAACCGGAAGTAATTTTTTTTGAATCCTACCACTGTGTACAGCTACAAGATACTTAAGGCCCTGTCACACTGCACCAATGGATGCAAAGAGGATGTAAAATGGACAAAAAAGCTTGCCATCCGTTGGTTAACGCGACGGTCTTCCGTTCTGTACTACCTGCCTCCATTTGCTTCCTCTCTATCCGTCCAGCATCCGTTTATGGATGTTTCATCCGGCTCAGAAAGTTTTTGACGCTGCTCAAAACTTTTGCATGGAAAATGTATCCAATTCGTCCGTTCTGCATCCTGCTACGCATCCGCTAGCATCCGTTCTGCATCCGTTCGCATCCGCTATATCCGCTAGGCATCCCTTCCGCATCCGCGCAACTCGCATCCCTCGGACATAGGGAGGAAAGTGGAACGGACGCAGAATGGATGCAGAACGGATGCCTAGCGGATGCAGCAAGGAAACAAAAAGCATTTAAAATGGAAAAAACGTTCGCAGAGGGGACCTATCTCGGATATTAAGGATGTCTAGAGGATGCCTAGAGGATGCAAAGCGACACCTTAACTGCCTATAAAGGGGGGCAACTCACCTGCATCTCACTTTCAGACCAGCAGCCCAGCTGTGCAGACCTCTGTACCCTTCATCTGACTCTTGCTCCTCCACAGCATCCAGTCATGTCAACCGTGGTTTGTAACACAGTCCTTTTGGCAGCCACCATTTGTTCTGCAACAGTGCAAAGCCATCTGCAGGCTTCTGTGAACTCTACTTATGGGAAGAAAAGGGGCGGCCAGAAGCGTCTGGGTCCGAAGATGGGAGAAGAGCAGAGTACGGACTGTACAACAAGCTGATGGTGGAGCACAGGAACGAAGACACTCGTGCATTCCAGAACTTCATGAGGATGCCTCCAGCCATGTTTGATGAGTTGTGCAGGGGCTGACACCCAGGTTGACCAAGGCAAACACCGATTTCCGGCCCAGCCTGGACCCCTGGGTTCAAGGTGGCACTCACTCTGTGCCACCTGCCCTCAGGGACCAACCTATAGGAGCATGCAGTTCGGCTGGAGGGTGCCACACAACACCATCAGCATTGCGGTCAGAGAAGTGGTACAGGCCATCATCGAAGAATACCTGGAAGAGCTCCTCCAGTGCCCCTCCACTGAAGAAAGGCTGGAAGAAAGTTGCAGAGCAGTGGTATCAGAGGTGGAAACTTCCCACACACCGTTGGAGCCATAGATGGCAAGCACGTGGCCTGAAAGCTCCAGCAAAGTCGGGCTCCACTTATTTCAACTACAAGGGCTTCTTCAGCATTGTCCTCTTTGCCATGGTCGATGCTGACTACAAGTTCATGTACATCGATGCTTCAGGCAACGGCTCATGTTCACTCTGCCCAGGTATACAATGCCAGTGACCTCAAGGAGGGGCTGGAAGGCAACCTCATCATGGGCTTCCCAGATCCAGACCCCCTGCCAATGACACGCAAGATATGTGCCCTACTTCATCGTGGGGGATGACGCCTTCTCCCTCAGAAACCTACCTCATGAAAGCCCCTACACATTCCAGACTCCTCACCTGTGAAGAGAGGACTTAACTACAGGCTGTCCAGGGCAAGGTGGGTGGTGCGAGAACGCCTTTTGCATCCTGGTCAACAGGTTCTAGGTACTTCTTACCACCATGCGGCAACGCCCAGAACCGTTGAGGAGGATCATGGAAACTTGCCTGCATCCTGCACATTTCATGCGCAACCCGCTACCAGTCTTGCAGAACAGGCTCGTGGACCTCCAACAAGGCAATGGGGACATGAGCCTGGTGAATGGAGCCAAGGGCGAAACCTGATAGACACTGAGGATGTGCAAGGCCCCACAGAGCCATCACGTGAAGGAAGAAAGCAGCGCAACCTTCTGAAACAAACTGGTGCAACTCCCCAGCTGGAGCAGTGGAGTGGCAAGACAGGATTGGTTAAGATGATTAATGGGGTGCTTCTTCAGCCGTGTATCAATCACACTGATGAGATTGGGCGCATGTATGTTTGGTGGGCCTACAAATGAACAAGGGCGTTTAATAAAGAGTTGTGTTTGTTGTTGACATGTGTGGAATGATTATTACATTGTTATTGAATTAAAGGCCATTAGGTGTGGCACCTGGGAGGGTGGACCATACAGTCCCTTATGCTTAACACTGGAGGTTTGGTCTATCCCTACAAGCTATTACCCATCCCCAGGTATCCCTGCCCACCCACAGCTCATTAACCCATCCCACAGGTATCCCTTGCCCACCCACTGCTATCTTAAACCATCCGCACAAGCATGCAAAGGCTTAAAACCAATTTCTAAAAGTTTCCAACCAAGAACTTTATTAAAAAAAAGAAAATGAAGCAAGTGTGTGAATCAAAGATAAACTTTATGAACAGCAAGCTGTAAAAAAAATGAACCCAAGTCAGTGTCCAAATAAAAGTCCACCAGGTAGCCAGCCAGCAGTCTGCTGGCCACTTCCTCCTTGGGTCACCAGAGGGGTGCCCAGTCTCAGGGGTGGGGTCCAGGTGCTGTGGAGGGTGGGTGCTGCTGCCAGTGCTGGTCTGAAAGCACCACTGGGTTGCCTGGCCCCGAAGGACAACAGGTTGACGGGTGTGTTGAGAAAGCTCTCAGACAGCTGGCTCAGACCCGTGATGCTGAGAGGTCCTTCCTCCATGGCATGGGGTGTCAGCCCCAGTACTGATGACAGATGTACTGAGCGCCGGCTTGGCTTGGGGGTGGAGGAGAGTAGTGTAGTGGGGCCTGTCTTGGTCTGCAGCTGGGTTGAGGACTGGCTTGTGTGGCATCGGTGCATGGGTGGGCATCGTTTCTGGTCGTCAGTGGCATCATTGGCATGGGTGGGGCATCTTGTGGCATCAAGTGGAAACCGGTGGCAAGGCGTTCGCCCGATGACCTCTGTGCCTGGACCTGGGGAAGGGGCTGCTGACTGTGCTGCTGGACCTCACTGGTAGCTGTAGCCCTGGTAGGTGAGGGCCTGTGGAAAGCCTTGGAGATGGGAGGGACATCACTGGGGTGAGGAGCAGGCCTGGACTGGGGGTGGGAGCAGGTTTTCCTCTGGGTTGGAGGGTGTGTGAAGCAAGAATTGGTGGATCCGGACTTCACCACCTGGTACTGGGTTCTGCCCATGTCCCTGAGGTCTGGTTGAACATTAGGTGAGGAAGGGCTTGCAGTTTGGAGGATGAGGAGTTCGGTGTGGACCAGCTGAGAGAGGAGAATTCTATTGCTGGTCCGGATGGGTGTCCCTGTATCTCCAGGAGGACAGTGTGGCTCTGCCCCTCCTGCTGGTCATGGCTCTTCTGCTTTCTTTTATGTGGAGGTGGATCTGGGGGTGGAATGCAACTAGGACTGTGGTGGATCTCGATTCTTCCTTTCTCCTCACCACACCAGGGAAGTTCCTTCTACGCGCTCCACCATGGTTTACAACACCTGTCTGCAGGTCTCGCCTGGCATGCTCCACAGAAACCTGCCTGGAGGACAGGGACAGATTTTCGGCCAAGAAGAGGACTGGCTCTAGCAGGCTGCTGGAGAGAGCATGATCTGAGAGGGGCTCTGGTGTCCTCGGTGGTGAATCTCACCTCCAGGAAGCTGCACCTGGTCTTCTCTGTCCGTTCAGCTTAAACCGTGGGCCTGGCCAGATTTCTTCAGGTGCAGCTTCCCGTACCAGGTGTGCATGTGCTTCCACCAGCGAGGAGCACCCTCCAAAGTGTAGCCCAGGCTCTCCGCCTTCTCTTCCAAGCAAGCCTGCTTCCTTTTGGTGCTCCTGTACAGCGGTGTCCCTTCCCAACCACAGTATAGTCATTCTTCTCTCAGCCACTCCACACCTCAATCCTCGTGTTCCTCCTCAAATGGAGTATTGCCTTGCTTCTCACGTTGTCACATACTCCTCTTCTCCCTTTGGCAGGACCAAGATGGGCCCATGCAATCAGAGGGGCTCCCAAGGTAAGTAGGGGCCTGCTCTCCACACCAACAGCAGCAGCAGCACCAGCAGGATCATCATCATCACATCATCATCACCCAGCAGGATCATATCATCACTATCATCAGCAGCAGCAGCAGCATGATCATCATCATCAGCAGCAGCAGCACCAGCAGCAGCAGCAGGACCAGGATCAGCAGCAGCAGAGTAAGCACCAGCAGCGCCAGCAAGACCAGGAGCAGAGCAGGACCAGGAGCACGAGCAGACCAGCAGGACGAGCAAGATCAGGAGCACGAGCAGGGACGAGCAGGACGAGCAAGTCCAGGAGCATCAGCAGGACCAGCAGGACCAGGAGCAGCTTCACAGCAGAGTAAGCACCAGCAGAAGCACCACCGCCAGAAGCAGCTTCTGCAGAGTTAGGCACCAGCAGAACACCACCGCCAGGAGCAGCTTCAGTAGAAGCTCCAGCACCAGAGAAGAGCGAGACCGAGCAGCAGAAGCCCCAGCAGAAGCAGAGTCCAGGGACAGGAGGCGGAAGGGTGGCCCTGTCCCTCTTGCCAGGATGGGCGGCAGGTTGCTGAGGCTTTCGCTTCTTCCCATGGTTGTGGGGTTGCTGGCTGGCAGGGAGCTGCAGGGAGGCTGGCAGGCACCAAGGATGGCAGGAAGCCTGGCAGGCGCAGGCACCAAGGCTGGCAGGCAGGCAGGCACCAACTGGCAGGAAGCCTGGCAGGAAAGGCAGGCAGGCACCAAGTCTAGGCAGGCAGACTGGCTGGCAGGGAGGCTGGAAGGCAGGCTGGCAGCAAAGCCTGGCAGGCAGGCAGAGAGCAAGGCTGGCAGGGAGGCTGGCCAGGAGGCTGGGAGGCAGGCGGCAGGAAGGCTGCAGCAAGGCTTGCAGGCATGCATGCAGGCAGGGCAGGCAAGAGACTCAAGTATCCGGCAGCAGGTCTTTCCTCTTCATGCTGGCCATGTGCAAGCTGCTTCCCTTTATTATCCATGGGGCTGACGCAATAAATCCCCCCCGCATGGCGCAATTAACGCTCGGCATCCGCTAGGCTTCCGCTGTGCATCTGCTAGGCTTCCGCTGTGCATCGCTTCATCCGCTGTGATCCGCTGTATCCGTTCCACCTCCACTTTGCTGAGGTCCCCCGGAAGCCTAGCGATGTTGCCATCCACTCCCATCCGCTTCTATCCGCTGGCTTTCCATTCCGCATCCGCTTTCCATCCGCCCTGCGTCCTCCCCACGTCCGTTCCTTTCCATGTTATCCTCTCCGGTTATGCAAAATTTTTGCACCTTTTGAGAAGCGATAACCAACGGAATGGACATATGGAACATTTTGCTCGTCCGTTGTGTCCTTTTTACTAACGTTTTGCATCCGTTGGGCAGTGTGACAGGGCCTTTGGTGTGATCATGTGACAATGTCCTGGTAAACTACTCTAGGAGAGTCACAGAGATGACTGGAGAAGCTATTCTGGAACTACGGTATTAGAAAAACAAAATGTGAAAAAGCATGCTTTGAGCTGAAGAAAAATGAAAGTATTAGGAAGGAACTCAGACTCGTTTTCTCTGATGTATAAGAAAGAAAAAAATCTAGTCAGACTGGCATGATTTTGTTTCAACAATCTGTCATAATAAGAAATAGCCCTGGTATTCTTTTGGAAACATTTTTTTGATCTGAACAACCTTGAAAATCTGACAATGATAGATAAGAAGATAAAAGGCTGAAATAGTTTACCTTTATACTGCCTAGAATTGCTTCTGGTGAGTTGGTAACTACTGTATATAAATGTGATGATTAAATAAATAAATATTTTTGCTTTTGTCCCTTATATTTTAAGAGATATATGATAATGAGTAGCTATAGTTACAGAAAATTAGCTTGTGAATTGGTAATCTAATTCCTTAAGGTTCCTAGGTAAATATAACAGGGATACTGTATTCAATTAAAAAAACACTGTTGCCCCTTCCCTCTTTCTCTGTTTGAATATCTGAAATAAAACTAGATTACCCCTGATATTTTAAGCCACCTACATTCCATCTGCCTCATGATTCATCAGAATGGCCTTGAAAAGTTCAACAAATAAATAAAGTAAAATTTGTCATCCAATTTTGCTCTTCTTCTAAGAGATGACCAAATGAACAACTTGTAAACTAGGATATTTCAATACCAGATAAGTCAAATCATAGACTTTAGATCAATGCTTTTAGATCATTCATTAAATGCCCTAGATCAGGGGTGTCAAACTCAAGGCCTACAGGCTGGATCCAGCCTGCGACGTGCTTAGATTTGGCCCATGGGCTGCCCTGGAAATAGTAAAGGACCAGCCTGTGGTACCTCTACTAGTGAAAACATCCAGCCCTCCTGGGCTCTGTTTTTGTTGGCAGAGGACTGCAGGAGGATACCCACAGGCCCACCGGGACACCACAGGTGCCCCTGACATGAGTGACATCAAGCTGGCCAGGCCCACTCAGCTCCCAGAGGTCAAACACAATCCTGATGTGGCCCTCAATTGTGAAAATATTAAGAAATTGCAATTGTTGATCCAAAATATACTGGCCAGGCAAGCTATAACTAAAGATCTATAACTATAGATCAGGAAGACAGATCAGACATGGAGATTCACAACAAGATCTCTTATACATGTGCTATAGGATCCCTATATTTAAAAAAAATGAATTTAATTCAAATTTTGATCACATGTGGCAGACTTTCTTAGAAACAGTATTCCATATTTTTGATAACTTGCAAAATGCTTTAATTTGGTTTGTATAGCTCAATTACAAATTTCCAGTGGTGTGAAGTTGTACTTCCAAGGTATTTTTTTTAATTTCTTCTATTTATTTCTTCCATTTTCTCATTTTTATTTCTCTCTTCATCTTTGTCTCATTTTCAGGCTATATCTATTAATTATCTACTTCTTAAGAAGAACCAGTTTGCACTATAAAGATGAAATGTTTTATGAGATTCTATGACAAATTTCCTGGGATTTTAATTATTTTAAATTCAAGGCAAAAGTAACTTTTGAGCTGGGTTTGAAAATTTAAGTTTGAAAATTTACCTGTTACATGGAATTCCTTTGTATTGTTGATGACATGAAATTGTATTTCATAAAGATCCTGGAGAAAGTAAATTACTTCATCATACAAACTCCTTGCAATCCTCAGGTAATAAGTGCAACAGTTAGCTATTGCAGCACGTTTTTATCAGCATCAGAGTTTTCATCATTCCAGTATGCTACTTCCTTCACCAAAAAGCTTCAGTGAAAAAGAAAAAATGGGATGAAACAAGACAGAAGGTTGACTCAGCCTCCATCCTTCCAAGGTCAGTAAAATAAGAACCTAGATTATAGGGGGCAATATGCTGACTCTGTAAACCACTTTGAGAGGGCAGGAAAGCATTGTGAAAGGGTATACAAATTTAAGTGTATGTTATAATGGTCTTCCTGCACAATAAGGAAACTGGAAAGATAAAGAGAAGCCTTATGCAATGCAGTTGAATGTAAAGAAACATTGTTACAATTAACCTAATGCCAATATTGCCAGGCTAGCAAGTTGGTTTTGGAGGAATGTTCCCAGATTGCATGCCCAGTATAGTGAAAGCCAAATGAAAGCAACACGGAAGCTTGGACTTGCCTTTTGATGAACTTATCTCTTGAATCGATCATTTTCTTTAAAATGTATTTGGTGCAAAAATCAAAGAACTTCTGGTAATAGCAACAACATAACCGTTATTTAGTTTTGTTTTATGTTGTTCTGTTTTCACGCCTGCCTGATTTGTCTTTGTTGAAAGATAAAAAGTACAGTATATGAACACTGGACTAATTTTTATGAGAATCTAGATTTAATTCCTAATCTTTTATGTTTTCTCTGAGTGCTTCTATACATCAACCACCTTCAGTCCCAGACACCCTGGAAAGCATCTTTGCCCTGTCCAGAATTTTGAATGAACTGACCAGTCATTCGGCCTACTAACCATTATGGAAGTGCAAATGAAGTGCCCAAAGAAGAACATGGAATGGTTGTGAGGACTAAACCCCGTGATAATAAAAGCACATAGTTTAATAACCAGGAGGCAAAAAAATAATTCTGGTCTGAATCCAAAAGAGCTTGAGTATATTTTTTTTAGAAAAAATATATAATTCCTTATCTCTTGTTAATGGAAGTCTGTTGATTGAATGGTAAAATACAGAAGAAAGAGGGAAATTTTCTGGAATACTTCAATAAAATGTCCTTTCAAATATCCTCCATCATTAATTTTATATATTTTAACCAACACACTGAAAATAAGAAAAAAATTAAATACACTACAAAGAAGCACAACCTAGATAGCAAGTAGGGTGTGTGCACATACACGACTGGAAACATCGGTGTGAATAGGGGTTGGCAATACAGCACCCAATTTTTTTTACTACTGGTTCTGTTAATGTGGCATGGTTAGCATGCCGTGGTTTGGTAGGCATGGCAGCGGAAGGATACTGGAAAATGTCAATTCTCACCACACTCCAGGGGAAGGATACTGTAAAATCTCCATTCCCTTCCCTCTCCCGAGGGAAGGTAATTGCAAAATCTTATTCCCTCCCCACCCCACTAACCTGATTTCCAGCTTGTTCTCCTGGGCAGGGCAACAAAAGAAGACCCAGCCGATCATCTAGGACTTGGGAGGCAGATAAAAGATGGGGGATAGGGCCAATCAGAGGTGTATTTGCCAGTTTTCTGAACTACTGTTTCTACTATTGGTTCTCCAGAATTGGTCAGAACCTGGTGAATACAATCTTTGCTTCTATCACATATTCAATATCCTCCTCAGTAACGTCCTTTTCCATCTCCAGCTTTTCTGTGGATACAAGCATGACAGTGGACCTTTCTCTTGGGTCATGTCTATGTGTCTGATATTCCACTAGTCATATATCTAAAGATATATAGGTCAGTCTTGTGGGAATAAAACTTTGACTTCAGTATTGGGTAATGATTAGTCTAAGACCTTATACATACATGTCTGTCACTGAGATAAGCAAGAAATTAAAAAAACAAAACACCAGAACAATTAAGCAGCTTCAAGATCAATTGTAAACAGTTTTTGTGTGCTATATCTTAATTATGTGTAATCCACAATGTGTATGCTTACTATTGTACGAATTTCTCAATAAAGGGAGCACTAGAATTTGCTCTAGGCTCCCATTCCCGAGTACCATCCCGTACACCAGTCTCATTCTTTCCATGGGAGCTTCCACCACAAAGTGGTGACCCCGACGTGATCCATGCAGGTGGTAACGTGTCCGGACCTCCGTGTATATACCTAACGGCCTGGGAAATAGGTAAAGTACTACTTAACTATTGCTGGACAATAGGGATTTATTCAGGGATGCATGGGGCGGAAACTCTCTCTCAACCACAGGAACGGCATGTTTATTGAGTTGCAGAAGTTAGCTAGGACAAACAAACTTTTATCTTTAAAACCCTCCGGGGGGGAGCAAAATATTCTTTTCAACAAGATAATGTGAGAGAAGCTTGCTGCAAGAAATCTGGCGGGCAATGTCCCTGGTATTCCAGAGAAAGGCCTCTTTAAAGTTAGACACACAATGAGAGAATTGAAAATATCCTTCATGAAGAACCACGGCAACAGCTTGAAAATTTTGATATTTGAAATGTATGACTGGGCTTTGAAGAGACGACCGTCTGATGCAACAACGCTCTTTTAAAAACTTTTAGTAGAGAAACCTCTTCCCTAATAAGAGAATTGTATTTGCACCCCTCCTTCTCCTAAAAACTGGAGTGTGCTTTATCATTTTCAAACAGCACCTATTCCTGTGAATGATTAAAAATCAATTCAAAAATGGGAAGGTTCAAGCCATGATGCATCATGCTTTTCAATGAGGGGAAGTTAAGAGTCTGATGAATTACCCAGATGGAATTTGTTTCCAGTCAATAGGCAATGTGATGCTCAAAGGCAAAATCTGGCAGACTGAATGGTGTTTCCGATTCCTTTTAGCAATTTTCTTAGGAAATTAAAAAAAGCAGTAAAAAGATTATGATATTCAAAGTCCTTTTACAAAGGGGCTTCTGAAAAGTTTTGGACTACGCTCACTGCATGAATTCCTAGTGACTGGAAAGATTTAATGAAATGATATTGAGCTTACTCATAATGTGGGTCTTTGATCAGAAACCAAAGGGAGGCTTGTCATAGGGGGAAGGAATTCGGGGCAGCTTGTTTGAATCCCTGCCAGATCAAGTCTGCTAATTTGCCTTGATCAACGTTATGTCCAGTGGGTTATGGCAGCATGTCCTTTGGGCATTTCGTCCCGCATTGAGCGATGTTGGGAAACCCAGCATGTCTTTTTCTCAATTTAAAAGCAAACAGGCATCTGAGTCATAATATGATTTTGTGGAAGCTAACATTGTGGCTATTTACCAGGGAACATATATCTCTTAATGAGGAAGCTGCAAAGAACTGTTTGCTTGAAATTGGCAGTTGAAATGCAAAGATGCGTCGTTGCTGACTTGAAGCGTTATCTTGCAGCCTTTGTGGCTAGAGGTGATGTTACCACTGGGCTGATTCTGGTTATAAAAGCATGTTGCGGAGTGGTGGGGTTCTCAAGGCTCACAACATGGGATACTTGTGGCTATGCATTGCAAAAGGGATAACCTGACGGAGATTGTTTTACATTTGTGAGAAATGCCTGGCCTTTTAAAGGCCCAGTCCAATGGCCCCTGGG
The DNA here is from genome assembly GCA_004320025.1 of Laticauda laticaudata. Taxonomy (NCBI): domain Eukaryota; kingdom Metazoa; phylum Chordata; class Lepidosauria; order Squamata; family Elapidae; genus Laticauda; species Laticauda laticaudata. Next base: position 2,519 of record BHFT01000755.1, on the reverse strand, counting down.
GGTGGAATGCATATATTATAAACCACAAAATTAAGGATGTCCGTCCAAAAATCAGGTCTGTCCAAAATGCAAAAAAGGGTTCATTGGGGCCAAATTCAATGTTCGCCTCAATCAGAACCAAAAAATCCGGGAAACTAAATTTGGGGCGTGCAGCTAGCCCGCTCCCAAGCTGTCACAAAAGCATCGCCTGCAATTACCTGGAGTGCAGGTTTGGGTTTAAAATGTTGAACACTCAATTAATGTGACCTTTTCCTAATCAAGTGTATATTGAGGGACACTCATTTTGCAATGGGCCCACTGCCAGAAAAAAACAGTGGGGATTTGTACTTCCCCATGTCCTGCTGGCATCAGAAAAAAGGGTTTTTTTATTATTCCAGGAGTATTATTACAAGATTATGAAGGAGTTATTAAGTATACAATTGTACCTGAATTCCTGCATTCATTAATTGGCCGGTGACCTCTATTTGCCCAGTTATTAGTGCTTCCATTACATTCCTATAATCCCTTTAATTGGGATCCCACAAACTGGTGGTTTTGGGTCCCACTGAAATGGAAGTTCTCTAGTTGCTGCAGAAATTGCTGGCTGGACAAAAAAAATTGACACAGATTCAAACCAAAAATGACAATTGAAATTCAGGGGAAAATCATTTCTGGCCTTTATAGACTTCCGGAAGGCAGATGTCTCTGTATACGCCAAAGGATGGCCAAAATTGAATGGGCGCTTTGAGGACTCCGGACTGTTCGTGGAGTGGCGTGGTAGGCATTTGCAAGCAAAGTAGTGTTAATTGGTTGAAGGGCTTGCATAGAGCAAATGTTGTGAGACTTGCAAGGATTCAACCTTCTTGTGTTGCCCCTACATATAAAACTTGGTTGGGGTAGAGATTTGCTGTCACAATTGACACAAAAAATGTTATTGATATGGAAAAATACAAGTTTTAACCTCTCAGCCAGTCTGGATTGGACCAATGGCAACTTCCAAAAGAAAGCTTACAAGCATTACATCAATTGGTAAGCTGAGCAGCACCAATTAGGGACATGGAAGCCTACTTTCTAGTCCATATAACACTCCTGTATTTGTATTAAAAAGAAAAAGGAGAAAATTGGAGATTTTTGCATGATCTGAGGGACATTAACGCCATCCCTTTTCAACCAATGGAGCGTTACAATGTGGTTGTGCCAACCTAACTGATCCCACATAATTATGGGATCTAGTTGTATTAGGAATTTACGGGATTGTTCTTTTTCTAATCCCTTTGCATCAAATGGACCAAGAAAATTATTTTGCCTTTTACAGTACCTGAGTTGAATAACAATGCACCACCTTTCGTTTTACCAATGGAAGGTTTTGCCACAGGGTAATGCTAAACAGGTCCAAACCGATGTGCCAGTCATATGTTCGAATGGCTCTCGGGCCTCCATTTCAGAACCCTCTCATCCGGGTGGAAGTTTTACCAACTACATGGATGATAATTTTTAATAGCAGCTCCGGCCCACCGGGAACAGTAAGGGCAGCGTTACCTTGCCTTAAAAGAGGTATTATTACAATTTGGACTTTCTTATTGCCCCCATGAAAACAAATCAAAGTCAAACCCATAAAATGCACTTAGGGCATACAGGTCCTTGCACCTATGCTCATCCGGGGATCATTACCGGGGAAAACAAAATTGAGAAGAAAAGATTTCTCTAGTAAAATTACAACAAATACTAGGAAACAAATTAAAACTTGGGTTAGACCCCTAGCCTGGGAGTTAACCACAGCAAAGTTACTCCAGCCCTTGTTCTTGGCCCTAAAGGGGCTCTGCGAGACCGAATTCTTGCTATAACCTTATCAGCAGAACAAAAGGAATGTACTGAAACTGGTTAATGCGGTCTTTTAATGCAGCGTTGGGTTGATCGATGCATTCCTGATCACTCCGTTTGTTTTGGCAATTTTACAAACTCAGCGCTTGCCTATGCAGCTTTATTTCAATTACATGAAGCTCAGGTTTATATTCATTTGAAGGGTTGCATTGCAGAAATACTTCCAGAAAAACAGTTTTCTACTATGGCTATGCTTTATAAGTGAGTTAATCATCCAAAGGCCGAAATCGCAGTATGCATTTATCATGGCAATATCTAGTTCAGTTATTTTTTACCTATCTCCCTCACGTCTGTGGGAAACTTTGTTATATGGTCAATCCATTTGAATTGCAAATTTGCTCGAAAAATGGCCAGGGAAGATTCTTGCCACACCCCCAGTGACGCGTCCATTTTCATTGCTTCGAAAAGTATCGTAAAATTTTAAATTCAGTTATTGCTAAGCAAGCCAGGTTGGAGGAGTGAAACCGTTTATTGGCGGACGTGTAAGACCTACGGCGCTTGTTGCCATTGGAGGACAGGAAGGGGTATGAAAAAACAAAAATACCCTCCTCAAGCAATCAGCACAAAGGGCTAGAATTAGCGCTGCTAATTTTTGGCCTTTACAGGAATTTTGCACAAGAACACTAAATCTTATTGTGGACTCTCTTTAATGTTTGTCA
>BHFT01000754.1:0-82579 GCA_004320025.1 Laticauda laticaudata | reverse complement strand
TATTTTTGTGGACTGCCTTGTGATTTTCTGTGAGTAAAACTTTATTTGTTATCAGTTTGGACTTGGCAGGCAGGACAGGTTGGAATGCCAAGAATATTATCAGTTCCAAAGAATTAACTCTGTGAAGTCCAAGCCAGCTTGCTTGCCTGTGTTGGTGTGAGTTTGTACTCTTTCATTTTTTGGGAAAGAGGAAAGACGAGACAGAACAGTCTGGTATGGGGCATTTTTTCTTAATATGCTGAACAATTCCCTGGAGGAAGTCCATTTTTGAAGAGCAGTATACCAATTTTAAAATAAACATTTCAATTAGCTGAAGGAGAAGTTATACAGATAGACCTCGGTTAACAGCAATTAGAACCAGAATTACCAGGGGTGGAATTCAACAACCAGTTCTGTGGGCATGGCTTAGTTGGTGGGCATGTGACTGGCTTGGCCTGGCCAACTCAACATCACTCACATCGAGGCATGCATCTCCTTGCCTGGCCTCTCATGGCTGTAGCGATGCTGCAACAGTCGTAAGTGTGAAAAACGTCCATAAGTCACTTTTTCGGTGCCAGTGTAACTTGAATGGTCACTCAACACAAGTAAATTACCAGCAAAGGAGGAAAAAAAAGTCCAAAGAAGTTCCAGAGACAGGAACTCTAGTCCTGCCAAGAATGTAATAAGAGTTAAAGGAGAGTCAGTTTCTGTCAGCAACACCTGAATGTTTCCTTCCTGCTTTCCTTACAGGATTAGGCCAGTAATTTCTTCTAACAGCCGGTTCTCTGAACTGCTTAGAATGTTAACAACCGGTTCTAGCGAATAGGTGCAAACTGGTAGAATCCCACCCCTGAGAATTACTGCTATTTGTAAAGTGCAATGTCATGTGATCAATTGGAGTTCCAATCCTAGTTGCCATCATTAAGCAAGAACCACATGAGTCAGTAAGTGAAGACCTCACGCAAATGCAGCTTCTGACTTCCTGCCAGCTTCTCTATTGACTTTGCTTGTGGTAAGCAACAGTGGAACATCAGGAATCATGATTGCAAGTGATGTCTGGAACTCTGATGACCAGTTATTCAATGCTATTGTAAGTTTGAACAGTTGCTGAATAATGAAGCTGAGGACTATATCTATAATATGTAGAGTATTTATAATTTCTGGGTCACCAAAACCAACCCAAACAGCCTGTAAGTATTTGTCCTTTTGAAACTCTCTTTTTCATTTCTTGCTTGAATGCAAAAAAAAATTTTTTTTTCCCTAAAAGCGCCTCTCTGGGAAATGAATTGTTTCTGTATGTTGTCAAATGCACAATCTGCCTGCATTTTCTACAAAGAGAATATGTATTGAAAAGATGACTGTGCAAATGTGCTTGCTGCTTGACATGGGCACAAACACTCTTTACTACTAGGAAAACTCAAGACTGCCATCAAAATAATCATACCAAGAAAACAACGTTCCCATTTTAAGAGATGCGTATTCAATGGTTGCTGAAGGCACAGCAATTATGGGAACTATTTTTTTGCTTGCAATTTCAAACAATGTGAAATGACCTTACAGTATTGTGCCCTGTGTCATACAAATGATGAGGAATGGGTTTTTGCATTTCAGATTAATCTTGCACTCAAGAAGCACCAGAGGGCAGGAGAAGAAACAATGGTTGGAAACTAACCAAAGAGGGAAGCAACCTGGAACTATAGAGAAACTTCCCAACAATGAAGACAATTAACCAATGGAATAGTTTACCTTCCGAAATCATGGGGACTCCATTACTGGAGGTTTTTAAGGAGAGACTAGACAACCATTTATCTGAAATAGTATAGGTCAGAGGTGTCAAACTCTATTTCACTGAGGGCCGTATCAGGGTTGTGTTTGACCTTGGGGGTGGGATGGGGGTGGCCAGGGTGGGTGAGGCTATCACTTGTGTCAGGGTTGCCTACGGTGGCCAGAGTGCTCTGCCACAAAATGGGCTTCCAAGCTCCGTTTCAGCTGCGATGGCCTCCTGCAACCTTCTGCCAGCGAAAACAGAGCTTGGGAGTGCTATCCTCATCCCTTGTGAGCTCTATTTTCAATTGTGACGGCCTCCTGCAACCCTTTGCCAGTGAAAACAAACTCAGGAGGGCTGCACAAAGCCCTCCCAAGCTCCATTTTCCCTGGCAAAGGCACTGCAGGCTAGTCCTTCAATGTTTCCAGGGCAGCGTGGTGGGCCAATCTAAGCACCCCGCGGGCTGGATCTGGCCCCCGGGCCTTGAGTTTGACACCCATGGTATAGGTTATCCTGCTTGAACAGGAGGCTGGACTAGAAGACCCTCAAGGTTCCTCCCAGCTCTTCTCTTCTCTCTCTTCTCTTCTTCTTCTTCTTTTCTCTTTTTCTTTTCTTTTTTTTTTTTTCCCTCTTCTCCTTTTCTTCTTTTCTTCTTCTTTCTCTGTCCCTTCCCTCCCTTCTCTTCTCTCTCTTCTCTTCTAGTTCTAGTTCTAGTTCTAGTCTAGTTCTAATTCTATTCTAGTTCTATTCTATTCTAGTTCTATTCTATTTCTAGTTTCTATTCTATTCTATTCTAAGTTCTATTCTATTCTATTTATCAAGTGCTATTCTTTTAGAATTAGAATTAGAAGAACTTTATTGTCATTGTACAAGTTTACAACGAATCTGTGGATGCACCCAGCATACTGTTTTCAATACAAATAAAACCGAAAGCACTTAAAAAATGAGATAAGCAAAAGATAGAGTACCCACATCTCATTTTCAATTTGAGAGTACAATATCTACAGATATACACCAAATATACATCAACAACGACTGGAACACTTAGCAAGTATAATACAAAGAGATGGATTGTACTGTAAATATGTTATTATACATCTGAATGGGGGTATTTGATATTTCAACATCTTTTCAACATTCTTAATGAGGTAGTGACTTTGTGTTTATTGCAGCTTCGGATGGCCCGAAAGAAATTGTTTGTTAGGTCTAGCGGGAGTGTGGGATTTTATTGACCTAAAACGCTGTGCGAAGGCAGCAGGTTCAAAAAGATAATTGCCAGGTGTGAGGTCTTCTATAATTGGCCCATTGATTTTCTGCTTTGGCAGCAGGACCTGGCTAAATCTCCAGGGAGGGCAGAAGAGGCAACCAATGTGATCTTTGAGCTGTGTTATCACCCTCTGTACAGTTATCCTGTCCTCAGGCTGTGGAGCCTGCATACCACACACTCAGACAATAGGTCAGCGAGTGCTCTCCACAGCGGCTTATTATAGAAAGCCAAACAAACAGTTTCTTATTCCAGATTGTTCTTCCTGAGGAATCCACAGGAAAGTTGCAGCCGCTGCTGAGCCTTCTTCACTGTGGCCTTGGTGTTGGGGACCAGGTTGATATCAGTAAATATGGATCCAAGGAATCTGATCAAGGACAGTTTTCCATTCGTTTCTCCATTGATGATGAGTGGGGCGTGGGTCCCGTCCGTTTGTTTCCTGAAATCATAATCAGTTTCTTTGGTTTTATGGACATTCAGTGACAGATTCGTCTGTGAACACTAGATAGACAGCGTTCTCTACTTCTGCCCTTATGTTGTCTCATCCTCTCTGGAGATTTTGAGACCATCACAGTCATGTTGTCCACAAACTTTATGATAGTGTTTGTTGCACCCGCCCCCCGCGGGGGAGGCTTGGTGAGCAGTCAAAGAGTACAAGCAATAGCAGGGGCTTCCAAGACACAAACCCTGGGGACCAGTAACTGAAGGCAATAGGGAAGAAAGGTGGGGGCCAAGTCTAACAGACTGTGGTCTGTTTGTCAAAAAGTTCTTAATCCAGGAGCACATGGGGATGGGCACCTGCAGATTATACAGTTTGGTTACTAGTATATCTGGGATGATTGTGTTAAATGCAGAGCTGTAGTCCACAAAGAACATCCTTACATAGCTCTGTTTGTTCTCCAGATGACTCAGCGCTCTGTGAAGTGTGATGGCTACAGCATCCTTTGTAGATCGGTATTCTGTTCTATTCTAAAGTTTTAAGGGGTTTTTATTTGTAGGTTTGTTGCAAGGTGGAAAAAGTGAATGAAAGTAATATAACCCTAATCCAAGTACTTGAATGAGGGCTAGGATAGAAATCAAATAAATAACACAAAAAAGGGTAACTTAATTCTTTTACAACTACAATGAAAAATACTAGAGAAGACTGTTAAACCAGTACAGTAATAACGTTTGTTGGATGTCAATTCTTTGCCTTCTTTTGAAAAAAAAAAGTACACAAAGCATCATAACTAGAATTACAGATAGTCCTTGACTTACAGCTATAAATGAACCATGCTGGTCATAAGTAAGCCACCATGGGATCATGCTTGATTTTACAACTTTTTTTGCAACGTTCCTTAAGCAAATGCAGCAGTCAGCAAGTGCATGGAAATAGAAGGCTGAGTCAACCCTGAGCTGGTCAGGACTGAACTCTTGGCAATAGGCAGAATTAGTCTGCAATGCTGCATTCGAACCACTATGCCATCACATCTCTTAAATGCTTGTTTTCAGCAAATATATTATAAATTACAGTCATGTGATTGCAGAATACTGCAAACCTAAAAGTAGGTGGGCATTGGCACTTTTAATCTGGGTTGTAAGTAGCCCTGGCACTAATCATCGTAACTTTAAACAGTTGCTAAAAACTGGTCATAAGTTGAGGAATTCTAAAATGATCGGTCAATATACTCAAATATTAAAATTAAGATCACCACAACTTGACAAGGGAGGGAATACATTTGTAATAACGCCTGCTTTTCCTCACTTTTGCTAAGAAGAAAACACAATCAAAATAGGTCATCAATCTTCTAACCACATGTTTCTCAGGTTTATTTTAATTTATTAAGTGTCTGGCAACTTTTTATTTGTATTTTAGATGTTTAAAAACTTATTCTAGGCTATTTATTGCCATTCTACTTGCTCATTCTGTAAAAATCTTGCTGTCTTGGGCTGACTTTTTCAAATATTTCTGTGAAGGACATTGTTCTAAAAAAAGGATGTTATGAAATTGATTTTTCATGTTATTTTCCCTTGTGTAAAAGCAAACATGTAGATTGCCGGATTCTCTTTTGGAATATTATTAGAGAACATAATTTCTGTGAGTAAACATAGGAATTAGCATGCAGTTTGACTCAATGGTGCAGTCATCCTTTACAAAAACATAAATAATTAAATTTCCAAATATTTTTCAGGATTGCTATATTTTATGAGTTTGGTATCCTAATTTCATGATACCCTAGTGATCTTTTGGTGTCTGATGACATTTAAATTTGAAGATGTTGTAGACAATCTTGGTCTATGTAGGGAAATGTTCCTTCATTAAACGAGGAAGTGCATCTTTTGCTAGATGATTATCATGTTTATCTTGAGTCCTCAAGACCTTGCAGGAGGCATTGGCATCCCAGCCAAATATTAAGGAAGAACTTAGCACAACCTCTCTTCCAGTTGAAGATGATGAGTTACAGAATCCAGATCCAAGAGACCAAAGTAATGGAAGCTTCCAGGGTGAAGAAATAGTATGAGCAGGCACAAGAAGAATTTATCCAACAAAGCTACTAGGCCACATCAAGGAGTGATGTGCACATCACTCTGCACATTTAAACCTGCCATCTGAGCTTCTTCGGTATTCTTCACAGTTTTCACTCAATCCTGTATATTGATTGGTTCTTTTTCTTGAATCCTAAACTATGTTTCAATACCAGTGGTGAAATTCAGCCTGTTCACACATATTCGGTAAAACTGGCAGCATACTTTTTGTGCAGTTTGACAAACCGGCTGAATAGTGTGCCTTGCCAGGCCTGGTACTGTCTCACCCCTCCCCTCCCCTCCCAGCCAGTCCTTGCCTTGCTACCTGTCCACTCACTCAGCTGGGCGGTGAGGCAAGTGGCCAGGCATGACAAGGAGTGGCTGGGAGAGGAGGAGCAAACTGAGGCCAGGTGTGGTGAGGAGATGCTGGGCAAGGCGAGGTGCCCCTCGACATGATGATGTCGAGTTGGCCATGCCCATCCAGTCACATGAACATCCAGCCACACCTACCCAGCCAGTCAGTAGGACAGAAAACCAGTTAACAACAAATTATGTGAATCCCACCACTGATCAGGACCCATTTTTTTCTCTTCTTTTTTGACCATCGAAGTAAGAAAAACCTATCTACAAGCAGCAGACTATGCTACCTGCAAGAACCTATTACCCTCAGTATCGACTCAGTATCTTTTGTTTTGCTTTGTTGTTTTTCCTCTGCATTAGACCAGCACTGCAAATTACTTAAGAGTGATTGATAGCAATTATGGCTTTCAAATAGGACAGATTGCAAGCAACGTTCTAATCACTTTCAACAATAAAATAGAAAATATTATGTTAACAAAAGGGGATGCTATGAGTACAGATAGCTTGGCATCTATAGTTGCTGAGTAAATACAGCTTTCAGCAGGTTCCTTTCCTCATTGGAAGATTTCAAACTGTTCATCAACAAAACAAAATCAGAACCTTTCTCTGCCTTTCTGAATCAAATTGCATTGTGTATGAAAGTGCCTCCCTTCTATCCTATCCCAACAGGAGCAATATTTCTTATCAGCTTTATGGCAGTGGTTAAAGCTAAGTAAGTTCTCCTCATTTATTTGATTTTTATGGTCACTCATTTGCAGAATGACTGATTTTGGCGAAGTCTAGTTCTAAACAACACACTGAATTTTATAGTTCAACTAAAGTGGGTGTATGAAAATGCTTTGGAAGCAGCTTCAGCAAATTGGAAGATAAACTATCTGAGACAGAAAAACCACCTTGTAGAAGGGATATATCTATGACTTTTAGCTTCCATATGGAGTTTAGCTTGGGACAGTGGTGGGATTCAAAAATTTTACTACCAATTCTGTGGGCATGGCTTGGTGGGCATGATGTGGCTTGGTAGGCATGGCAGGGGAAGGATATTGTAAAATCTCCATTCCAACCCCACTCCAGGGGAATAATACTGCGAAATCTGTATTCCCTCCCCACTCCTGGGAGAAGGTTACTGCAAAATCCCATTCCCTCCCCACCCTACTAACCTGCTTTCCAGCTCCATTTCTCTCTGTGCAGGGCAACAAAAAGAAGGTAATTGAAAAAAATATATTGAATGTGCAGATATGAATAGATTTAACACTAAGAAAATTAAAGAAAAAGAAAAATATGAATATTTGGCATGGTATGGGACTTGTGTTATTAATGGCTAGAAAAGAAAATTAGATCCAAAGGGATTAGTATGTATTTATAAAGGCAATAAGTAGAAACTAGTGTAATAGGCCATTGCTGGAATATTACTTATATTTATATATATATCATTTATATATCATATATACTATACTACCATACATATATATATATTATGTAGATGTATGTATGTATTATGTAATGTTGGCTAATGTTTTATATGTATATAGTATATTATATATATATATATATATTATATTATATATATATATATATATATATATTATATATATATATATATATATATATATGAATGTGATTTTTATTATATTGTTAAGAAGAATATTATTTGTAAATGTTAAGCACGTGAAATATGTACCTAATCGACACACAATTGAAACGGAATGGATTTATTATATGTTAAAAATAAATTTTAAAAATTAATTAAAAATATTTTTTTTAATGGTTACAGCATCCTGGGCTGATGTGATTACCAATTGCAACCTTCCCAGCTGGCTTCTGAGAAATGAAGTCAGTTGAGGAGTCAGATTTGTCTAATGGCCCCGTTATTTGCTTACCAACTGTGCAAAAAAGGTTGTAAAATTGAGCATGATTCAAATAACAACTGCATGGAAATTTTGGTCCCATTATGGTTGTAAGTTAAGGACTACCTGTATTATAATTTTAATTACAATAATGCAGTACAGTTTTACACAATTATATCCTAATGTGCATTTCTTGATTCCAGCCAGTGGTGGTATTCAATTTTTTTTACTTGCGGATTTGTGGCTGTGGCTTGGTGGGTGTGGCTTGGTGGGCATGGCAGCGGAAGGATACTGTAAAATCTCCATTCCCTTCCCATCCCACTAACCTGCTTTCCAGCTCTGTTCTCCTGTGCAGGGCAACAAAAGAAGACCCAGCCAATCATCTGGGACTTGGGAGGNCAGTCAGAGGTGGTATTTGCCGGTTCTCCAAACTACTCAAAATTTCTGCTACCAGTTCTCCAGAACTGGTCAGAACTGGCTGATTACCACCTCTGGCTTGGGATAAATTTCCCCTTACCAATCAAGTTCAAAACAGATTGCATGTTGAGATTTCAGTGAATTTGTAAGGGCCCAATTATCACTTAATAAGTCTTATGTTGTATTCAGTGGATGATTGGAAGGATGAAAGAGTTTTTTGTTGCCATGAAATGTATGGAAACAAGTAACTGATGCCTGAGATTGTGACCTGTACCTTAGAAGAATCTCCTTAATGATGTTTTCTGGAATGTTCTAAATCAGTGTTTCTCAACCTTAGCAACTCTGAGGTATATGGATATCAACTCCCATGGAATTAAAATCCATATATCTTCAGGTTTCCAAAGATGAGGAAACACTGCTCTAGTTTGTTCCTTAATTGAATACTTGCATTAACTGCTTATAAACTCCACTGGTGCATTAGATCATTAGCAGTATAACTGAGTCATGTTTTATCACCTTCACATTCATCACCTGTGTGCCAAGGTAGAAAACTCAGACCACAACAGATTGGNATTAGCAGTATAACTGAGTCATGTTTTATCACCTTCACATTCATCACCTCTGTGCCAAGGTAGAAAACTCAGACCACAACAGATTGGAACATTGCATTTGGGCAGTTGGTTTCCAGAAAAAAAAAATCTTCAAAAGAGATTATGCTTTTGTAGGAACAAAATACAGGTGTGTGAAAGATATACAGAACATTTAAGTCTTTGCCAAATATTACAAGTATATCATTCCCAATTTCCCCAAGAAGAAGATAGCTCTTTCCAGTTTGCTGTAAACCAAATTTCAGTTCCACAATACAGAGGCTCTTAACCTGTTTCACCATCTGAAACAAACCTTTATCTCTTAGCTAACTCTGTTATCAGGACCCAGAAAAGATTTCTGTAACGAATGCAGATGTCCCTGCCTATGCAATTGTTAAGGTGTTCATACAGCCATCTAAAAAGTACTCTGTTGCATTTTTCACTCCAGGAAACTCAGAAATATTATATAAATTTACAGCAGGTGAAAGAAAGCTTCTGGTCATTTAATCAGCCTTGAGACCTAACCATCTTCTACTGAAAGGCACTCGTTTCTTTTTCAAATATACACAATCATCACTAGGTATGATAATCACATCCATAATATTTACAAGTTGCATGGAGATATAATCAGACCCTTTTGGTTTCTAAGTTCAACTAAGTTCCATTTTACAATCTCTTCTTTCTTCATTAAACAAGGTGTTGGCCTTTCTCAATAGCAAGGATTGGAACGAAGGTCTGCTTCCTTCACTTTTTACTAGAAAACTTCACAACGACCAAACAGTCTGTATCCTTATTGGACAAGATTTCACTTTTAATCGGATCCATATGTTGAAGCCAACCTTGGGCAATTCCAAACATCTTCTGATGAAGAATTCACCTCTTATACTTTGGCCCGAGGGATTGTTTTTTTTATTATTATTATTATTATTATTATTATTATTATTATTATTATTATTATTATTATTGTTGTTGTTGATGATGTTGTTGTTGTTGTTGATGTTGTTGTTGTTGTTATTATTATTATTATTATTGTTGTTGTTGTTATCTGAAACCTATGTTCTTCGTTCCATCAGTAAAGCATTTCCCAGGATGAATTCCTTGTGTTTCTAATCACACTTGGCCAATAAAGAATTCATTCATTCAGAATTCAGAATTCATTCATTTGTTGGGACCAGAGGTGGTATTCAGCAGGTTCTGACCAGTTCTGGAGAACCAGTAGCGGAAATTTTGAGTAGTTCGGAGAACTGGCAAATACCTCTGACTGAAGATTTTTCAGTATCCTTCCCTTGCCATGCCCACCAAGCCACACCCACCAAACCAGTAGTAAAAAATTTTGAATCCCACTACTGGTTGGGACCATGCAAAATCCATGCAACTATTTTCCAGGAATTCTGACAGCAACAAATCCATGCCAATGTGTACACTATGTCTAGAACAGTAGGTAAACTACAACACTTCGTTTTTCTTTACAAACTTTTTTTTTTGTCTTTGTGATTTATCTCTGTGAGAAGAAATGTCACAGTGGAGTTTCTTTCTTGTATTNTCTGTGAGAAGAAATGTCACAGTGGAGTTTCTTCCTTGTATTGGTATCTCTCTTTTTGATTGTAGCTCATAATTTACAGGATACTTTTGGCAGGCTCATATTCTTAGAGGAACAGTTTCACATGTACTCAATATCTGATCAAGCAGTGGGATTGGCAGATTATATATATGAATATATATATATTCAGTGTGTTGTTTAGAACTAGACTTCACCAAAGTCAGTCATTCTGCAAATGACTGACCATAAAAATTCCACAAAACTAATCTCATCTTTTGCTAGTCTTGAAAATAAAATCTATTTATTTTCATCAACTTCATCTCAACTTTGAGTTCTGCTGTTAGCTGGGCATTGTAAGAGTTACAGGACCAGAATAAGATGTGCAATGATGAACTCTATGCTTGATGAGAACCTCTCTTTTTTTTCCAGATCATCATTGGCCAGATTTGTACACTGAGGAAAATTATTTTGGTATCTATCTGGTCAGCGGTAGGCTTCAAAAATTTTAGCCAGTTTTCTGCCCAGTTGCTGGGTGGGTGTGGCCATGGTGGGTGTGGCCTAATTGGCCTCCTGCACCACAGCAGGGGGACATTTTCTCCCTCCCTGGGCTCTGGAAGCTTTCCTAAAGCCTCCAGGAGGACAAAAATGGCCTCCCTGGGCTCTGGAGGCCCTCTGGAGTCTGGAGACAGGTCTGTTTCTGGCCTTCCAGAGTCTCCAGGAGCCCATTTTTTGCCCTCCCAAGCCTCCATATAGGCCCTGTACTTACCTGGCATCCACAATGAGCTATGTGGGGACTCCTGGGAGGGGAGGGGCAGGGTGGATGGGGCCAGCCAGGGGTGGGTTCACTAAATCGGCCATTAAAAATGATAAAATTAGCTACCTTTTCACCCTGGTTCAGGGTGAACTGATAGTGGCCCACCCCTGTATCCAGTGTTGTCTGTTACTGGTTACTCCAGAAACTTGTCAATAATTATTTAAGGTTTCTCCCATTGTCTATGGAGATTTTCAGTCATCCAGGTCCCACAGGTGCTTTTCCAAAAGGCAACTTTTGAAAAACTTTTTCTTGGAGATGTTTTGCTTCTTATCCAAGAAGCTTCTACATTTCTGACTAAATGGTGGAGGATGGAAGGATTTATATTCCTTGCATTCATCTGGTCGTTAGCACTCTTTGTGAGAGCCATTGAGGCCACTTGAAGCTTCAGCTGTGCCCTCAAGGTCACCTGAATAGTGCAAATGTGTGTGGAACCTTCTTGGAACTGCTGAAAGGACTATGTTGTAAACAGGAGATAGATGATGTCCTATCCCTCTCTGTTGAAAGAGGACTGTCCAACCTTAATGTCGATCAGGGGTCACCAACTGGTGGGCTGTGAGAAAATTTTGGTGGGCCGCAGAGAAATCTCACCCCCAGAGCACTCCCACAAAGCAATTAATCCAGGCTGCACAGAAACACAAGGCTCAGCCGCCCACATGGCCCGCGGGAACCCTCCCCACCCACTCACTCCTTATCCAGTCAACTTGCTTGCTAAATTGCTATTTTTCCTTTTTCTGACCATCATCTGTTCTGCTCTGCTAGGAGATTTAGATTAGCTAGGAAGCAGGAAATGGTTGGATTTCTTGCTTTCTAGCTAGTCTTTAGATCTTTGGCTCAGCACATCCAAACCTTCCTTAGGACTGAAGGTTTTCTTGCAAGCAAATTCAATGCAGACTCAGGCAAGCAAATTTGAGAGACTGAGCTCGCTGATGGCAGATAAATAGATAGATCACTGAATGATTCTGTGAGCAACTCTATCTGCCTACTTTGCCTAATTTGGGGTAAAATTTGCTCTTTTTTGAAATAAAAAATTCAATATTTACATGCATGGTGTGTTGTGAGTTAATTTTGTGATTTTGCTTATAAGCAAATTTTATGTGACAGACTGAGCTAGCCAATGGCAGATAGATAGAGCAACTCAATCTGCCTGCTTTGCCTAATTTTGGGTAAAAGTTGCTCTTTTTTTATAAAAAATTCAATATTTATATAAATATTTATAATATTTACATACAAGCCATGCCCAGCTAGTCACATGACCACTAAGTCATACCCACAAATTAGGCCATGTCCATAGAACCGGTTAGTGGTCCCTGGGATCTAAAATTATAAGTTTGGTGGTCCTTGAAGTCCAAAAGGTTGGTGGCCCAATGTAGATGACCTCTTTCCAATCAGTGGTCCTTTTGGTGCAGAATGTAGCCTTGTCTCCCATTGCCACCCAGATCATATATGATATGATAGCAATTATGGTTCTAAACAGAACAAGGACTGCATAGAACAAAAAGCACCACATCAATACTGTTTTGTTCATCAAGGCAAATCAGACTTTGTGGTCCACAGCTGAAGGCATAAAGGTGGTTCTGAGCTTTGATTCACCCAACATTTTTAATCTTCTGTGCTCCATGATGGTGATGAAAAGTTGGTGCCTTAACCTGTGTGCAATTCTTGGTAGGAATATTAATAGCTGGAAACCTCATTAGACATGTTGATTTTCTTCATCTATTGTAACATTAAATCTCCTGTTAACAGTATTATTTTTCTTTCTGCATATATTGCAATTCAGGTTTAGCAAGCTATATTTGCTGCAGTCCATAATTCCAAGAATGCCTCTGACTATGAAAAATCAGCAGGTTGTTTTTCACAGAATTGTGATGATGCTGATTGTTCAACAAAGCAACATCCAGCTGAACACAGGAAAATGCTTCCCCACTGGAGAAGGACGTAATTTGAACATTGTCAGAAGCAATTGAATTATTTGTTCATTAGGATGTGGTTCCCTCCCCCTTATTTCCTGGATGGAGCTCTTCTGCCACATTAACCAAAGCATTTGCCTTGGAGAGTAGGTACATAAGGGAGGTTGCTAGCTGCACATAACAAGTTGCTAATCATGGGGAAATTATAATGCCTTTTTCATGGTCCATTGTCATTTAGTTATCTACATGCAACAAGTACCCTCTATGTGCAAATGTCCCCATTAGTACCGGGGGCATAAAAGGCCAATCTATTTATTTTGCAGTGTGCAATTGCTGCAGAGGTAAAAGGGCTAAGTACACATTACAGGCTAATGTGCTTAACTCTGTTGCAGTCCTGGTTTTTTAATCACTGAAACATTTTCAGTAGTAGGCAATTTAGGATGGACATGCAGCAGAGGTATGCTTCACTGTTTCCTGGTTTTGTCAGTCTTGCCATTGCCACTTGATTTTATTTATTTATTTATTTATTTTGTCCTCTAATAGGATGGCAGAGAATATCTGAAATTCAGGGCATGAAATCCGTTTTGGCTAATCAGATTCTAGCAAAATCTAAAATAAATCCTCCAAAAGTTAAGAACTCTTTGCTAATGGAACCAGTGAGATGGAGAAGTGATGAACTTCTACTTTGCTGGAAATTTTTAGATACCAAAAAGAATCTTTCAGGGCTAAATTCATTTAGATTCTTGTGCTAAGCAACATGGGCTAAACACCCAATTCTAACTCTGATTCTATGACTCTGTACATGTCTTCGGCTTAGGACTACAAGTGAGCCTGATTTTTTTTGTTGTTGTTGATAAGCAAGAATTGTTAAGTGAATTTTAAATGAGTGTGTCTTTTGAAGTTGAGCCTTTTATTCTGATGTAATGTGATGGCTATTCAGCCATTTGATAAATTATCTTCCTGAAGAATTTATGATTCAGAAAAATAATGAATGTGTTTGCTCACTGCCGATTTTCTTAAACTTATTTGTTTATCTATCTATCTACCCATCCATCCATAAAGCTTTTCTTCCACAACAATTGAACACACGCACACTTACACACCAAATATGTGCCAGAATGTGTATTCCTTAGACCTAATGCCTATTATATAGACCTTTGGGTACTATAAACATTTAGTTCTTCTATTAGAAAGTAGAATATTTGGACCATGGTTGCTTTATTAAAACACACAGATGGAAAAGCAGGCGATGCATTACTGTTGAAAGTACCATATGTAGACAAACAGGGAGGCAGGCTTGAGGGAAACTCCAAGTTTGGAGACCAATGGAACGTGGCGATAACCTGAAAGAAAACCAAGAAGACAACAACGCAAGCATGTCAAGCAAGAAACAACAGTGGAAAAAATGAACCATCCACATGAACTTAGTGAATTAGATGGATCAACAGTCTGACTCTAGCAACTTCCTAATGTTATATGTTAAGCTTCTGGAATGGTAAACATGTAATCACAGTATCCATGCATGTTCTGTTTCTCACACTAAATAAAAATAATTATCCAACCAGGCAAGATGAACAGAAAACACCTTATGGGGTCCTTGGTCCTCTCTGAGCTTGGTTGTTTTCTTACAGATGTTTCATTGTCCAACTAGGTAACATTACCAGTGCTGGTAGGGATTTGGCCAAATAAAGAATTCTGGTCTAGTCTAGTCTAGTCTAGTCTAGTCTAGTCTAGTCTTATGTTACTGGAGTATGGCTTACGTGCACACTGTGGCACATGCAGAAAGACACTTCCTCAGAAAAAAACATGTATGTTTACAAAATTTTAAGCAATTGTTCCTCTTTGTGTAGTTTCAACAAGAGATCAATTTGACATAGATTTTTCAGAAGAATCCTCTTTCTATTTTCTCTGACTAACTTCATGCAGCAATACACAAGTATATATTTTATCATTTCTTTTAAGTGCTCTGTGTTATTGATAAAGATGTTTTCCCCTTCCATAATAACACTTGTAGATATTCTCTGACAGCATACCAAGTTTGTCATCTCATTAGAGTCTAAATATTTCATGATGCTTTATGCAGTGTGAAATTAGCTTAATATGTGTTTGGATATTTTATGATGATGAGCATGCAATATTACATCTAGGAAAGTATTTTACAAATGGAATTTTATGCTTTTTGCAAGTATGTAATAACAGAAGAAATGAACTAGAGAACATGACTGATTTCCATCACACAAACTTAAATTCATTTCAAACACTCTTAGATAAAATACCTTATCTTATTCTCTAAATCTGATTTTGGTTAATTTAAATGCCCCAAACAAGTCAGGGTATTTGTAAAACAATCAGGATCCAGTCTAATTCAGAATCAGGCAGAGGCTTAAATGTGCAAATTAATAAGTGTGCACTGTGATTTTTATAGACAAAAAGGTATTCATTTATCTACTAACTCAATACTCATGCTTTGCTACAAAACTATGTGGTTAGGCTTAGTTTTGGGGGAGGAAAATAAGAGGGAAAAAATTCTGCCTCTGTTGACCAGCATCCATCGGTATTCATCTGGCTAGCGCCCTGTCAATGTGTGAGAGATTTGAAGGCTGTTTGGAAACTGAAACAGTATTTGCTGTGTGAGCAAGAAGGAGACAGCAAGGAGCCTGGGCATGGCTTAGCTCAACTGTTCATAATAAAACTGCTTGGTGCTGTGAAACTAAAACTGAAAGTGAAACTCCTCTGCTTTGTGTTTGCATTTGGAACAGATTTCTTTTCGGGTGGGAAGGGGAGTAGAACTCCTTGGCATCAGAGCGTGTTAATAATAATATAGGAAATACGAATGCTCTGATGGTCATTTCGAAAAATCATTTCTTAGTGAGCACCTAGAAGCCAAAGGACATAGGTGCCAAATTTCAACTTTGTAGGCTTTATGGTTCTGGAGAGTTTGTGATGAAGTATTTTGCTTGTAAATATACATAGATTATTTATTTATTCACTGTATCCCACCTTATTATCTTTACAGATAGGTCCCTGTGGTAAACCTATCCAACACACCTTTGTCCTACTTTGCCAACAACAACCCTGTGAGGTGGACTGCACTGAGGGAGGGTGATTGGCCCAAGGTCACCCAACTGCCTTTCATTGCTGAGGCTGGACTAGAACTCAAGTTTTCCCACTTTCTAGCCTTGTGCATTGACCACTAAACCAAACCGATTGTCCATGTATAACTGAAGTTCCAGTTCAATCAAGAAAAGCAGCAAAGGATAACAAAGGGAATCCGAGTTTAATCCTCTCCTTTTGTAAATTTAAAAATATTCAAATCATGCTCACTCCTTTTTACCAGTGACTTATCTTTGTTCTATGTGCTGTCAACTTTTATTTTTTTTTATTATGGTTAAAGGCCTCAAAAGCTAGCATGAAATATAACTGAGCATTTCAATGACTATTTTATTGGGCTGTGTATGTAACGTTAAATTCAAAGTAATATTTTATAACTTGCATTTGAAAAGGGGAGACAAACTTGTTTCCTGCAGCTCCTGGAGGAATCATTTCTAGACAAGTTGATGGCTGGAAAGTGGAAACTAGTTTGACTTCAGAAGGCTCCACATTAGAACAATGTCTGTGTATTAAATATGGTCTGACATTTTCCTATTCTCTAAATTCAGAGTATAGTTTCTTCCCTTGGTTATGATGTGTGTTCTATTTTGTCCACTGATGAGCTAAAGACAGATTTTCTGGTGCTTGCTGAACTGCTAATTCTAGAAGATCAAACACCAGTAAATCTGTAAATATTACAACAGATAGCAATAGCAATAGCACTTAGACATACACACTACTTTACAGTGCTTTACAGCCCTCTCTAAATAATTTACAGTCAGCCTATTGCCCCCAACAATCTGGATCCTCATTTTATGACATCTGAAGGATGGAAGGTTGAGTCAACCTTGAGCCTGGTGAGATTCGAACTGCCAATTGCAGGCAGCTGGCAGTCAGCAGAAGTAGCCTGCAGTACTGCATTCTAACCACTGCATCACCTTAATAATAACTAGGTATCAATATGTAATCACTTAAATGATCAATAGCTACAATAATTCATTATACTACAGTATGCGTGATCATAAACAAGAACCACAACTGGCAGGGTTTCTTACCAGAAGGTAGAATCTAAATTTAGCATCCTTCACCACCTCTTAGCTTTTTAACTACCTGGCTACATTGTGAGCGAAAGCACACAAAGTTAGGAAAACTTCTGTAGAACACAATCTCACAACATGAAGTCCCTTACATATGAACTAAAATCTGTGTGACAAAAGAGTGAACTAAAATCTGTGTGACATAAGAGTGAATTAAAAATAATATTTTAGGTTAGGATGGTCAAAACATAGCCAGTCACCCTTGCTGAAGGACAACTTGCATCATCCCTCTCAAATTTTGATCTTTGGGTTAAGGCACCAAGCTAGAAACTGGGAGATTTTGAGATCTAGTCCCATCTCATTGTTCCTTGTCTGGCCTTCAGATGCCTTGGAAAGTAGATTGTTTCCTTCCTCTCTTTGACAGGTTCTCAAATGTTGGAAGACGGCTATCATGTCATCCTTGGTCCTTCTCTTCACTAGACTAGCCATGCCCAATTCTTGCAACCATTCTTGCAGTGGGGAATGGAAACAGGGATGGGATTCAATTTTTTAAACAACCGGTTCTGTGGGCGTGCCTTAGTTGGTGGCATGGCTTAGTGGTCATGTGACTGGGTGGACATGGCTTGGTGGTAATGTTATTGACTGGGCATGGTCAACTCAATATCACTCACATCAAGGCACGCATCTCCTCACCTGGCCCCTCAGGAGTGTGGGGATGCTGCAACAGTTGTAAGTGTGAAAAATGGTCAAAAGTCACTTTTTTCAGTGCCATTGTAACTTTGAATGGTCACTCTACACAAGCAAAGTACCAGCAAAGGAGGAAACAAAACCTCCAGAGAAGTTCCTGAGACAGGAAGTCTAGTCCTGCCAAGAATGTAATAAGGGTTAATGGAGAGGCAGTTTCTGAAAGCAGCACCAGAATGTTTCCTTCCTGCCTTCCTTACAGGATGAGGCCAGTAATTTCTTCTAACAACCGGTTCTCTGAACTGCTTAGAATGTCAACAACCGATTCTAGCTAATAGGTGCGAACCTGTAGAATCCCACCCCTGAATGGAAGGATTTATATTCCTTGCAATCATCTGGTCATTAGCAGTCTTTCTGAGAGTTGTGGAGGCCACTTGGAGGTTTATCTGTACTCTCAGAATCATCTAAATATTGCAAATGGATATGGAACCTTCTTGGAAATGCTGAAAGGACCGTATTGTAAACAGGAGATGGATCAGGGGTGTCAAATTCAAAGCCCGGAGGCCGGATCTGGTGCATGGAGTGCTTTGAGCTGGCCCATGGGGTCACTCTGGAAACAGGAAGGGCTGGCTTGTGCCTCTGCCAGTGAAAACGAAGCTTGGGAGGCCCTCCCAACTTCCATTTTCACTGGCAGAGGGTTGCAGGAGATCATTGCAGTCGAAAAGGGAGCCCGTTTTCTCTGGCAGAGTGCTTGGGTCACCACAAGTGAGGTGCCCCCAACACAAGTCACATCAAGCTGGCCACACCCACCCAAGCCATGCCTACTCCAGCTCCCCGAAGTCAAACACAGCCCTGATGTGGCCCTCAATGAAACTGAGTTTGACACCCCTGAGATAGAAGGTGACATATCCCTCCCTCTCTGTTGAGAGAGGGCTGTCCAAATTTAATGTAGATGACCTCTTTCAAACCAGCAGTCCTGTCTGTCCAGAATGTGGACTTTGCTGCCTTTGCTGAAGGAGCTTCTTGGATGAGAAGCGAAACATTCTTCAAAGAAAAACAAAGAAAGTCCAGTTGCCTCTTGAAAAAGCACCTTTGGGACAACCATGACCTGGATGACCTGAGATCTCCATAGACATTATGGTAGGACTTTAAAAATCGAAATATTGTGCTGCCATGTTTTCTGCTACAGATGGTAATTCTCCTCACCTAACATTGTTCTTGGATTTTTTTTTTTAAAAGGAACAAGCAACTCTCGTTATCTCTTATAGCAGGGTCCCATGCTTCACTACGAAACTATTGTGTCGGGTTTAGAAGGAAGGAAAATAAGGGGGAAAAATCTGCCTCTGCCTACCAGCATCCATGTAGTATTCATCTGACTAGAGCATCCTGTCAGTGGTTGTTTGGGAACTGAAACAGTATTTGCTGTGTGAACAAGAAGGAGACAGCAAGGAGCTTTGGCGTGGCTTAGCTGCAACTGTTCTGTACTAAATGCTGCTTGCGTGCTGGAAGCTAAAACTGAAACAGCAAACTCTGTCCTTTTCTACTTGTGTTTTGCATTTGGAACAGATTTCTTTTCAAGGGTGGGAGGGGGAGTAGAACTCTTAGCATCAGAGTGATGTTAATAATAATATAGGGAAATACTAATGCTCTGACGGTGCATTTTTGAAAAATCCTTCTTAGTGAGCACCTGAAGCCAAGAGGAACATAATGTTCAACTAAAAAAAAATACTCCTTTGGTCTTCTTAGTTGGCCAGAGCAGAAGGAGTGGGGGAAAGCAGTGCATTCCTTAAATGCCTTAGATAATCACCTTGGCAGCCCAAAGCTGTTCTAACTGCAAGAAATATTCCTGGAGAGCATGAATTGCATGATTCTTGGCTAATGGATGTATCCCATTGGAGAATATAGCCCAGGGGGTGGGGGAAAAATGAATGATTATTTTAAGTGTTGGCTACACCCAGCTAACCAACATGGCACTCCTAATAAATCTTTTTTTTTTTTTACCCTGATGTGGCTACGAGACTTTTTTGAATGGGGGTAGATTTGTTGGACCCTGACACATGGTGGCAAATTTTCAAGTTTGTAGCTTTACGTTTTCTGGAGATTTTGTGATTGATGCCATGAGTGGTAATTTTTGCTTTTATTATTACTGTACATAGAGTTTTCAGAAAACAAGTCGCCTTACCTTTGATTCATGCTCAAAAGTGGCAAAGTAAATTGGCCAAGGCAAGTTCATTGGCAAGAACTGCCATCTGATCTTCTACACATAAGCGTATTAAGGCAAGATCTGGAACTTGACAGTGAAGGTGAATGTTCATCATTTCATCTAGGGTTCAAGCTGAAATAAACAGGGAAGAAAACTCTTTTAACTTTAATCACGAGAAATGCTCGGATTTTGAAAAACACCAAGGCACCCCCTTTTTTCCCCTTCAGTCCCCTATTTCAGAACCTACATATTCTTCAATATATTTTGTTAACCTTACTCTAAAAACAAAAGAGTTAAATTAAAAACCTGAGATATTTTTTTAAATATTGGGCACTTCCACAATAGCATTGAAAAACGTGACTTTATAACCGTGATCCTTCACTTATGAACATGGCCAACATCACCTTTGGTCATATGTATAAAATTCAGAAACTTGGTAATTACGCATGCCATTTTTAATGGTTACATTAAAGATACTGATAGAGGAAAGTATTGAAAAAATATTTGAATGTGCAGAAATGAACAGAGTAACACTAGAAATTAAAGAAAAAGAAAAATATGGAATATTGCATGGTATGGACTTGTTTTATTAATGCTAGAAAAGAAATTAATCAAAAGGATTAGATGTATTTATAAAGCAATAAGAGAACACTAGTGTAATAGACATGCGAATTTACATAATATATATATACATATATTAATATATATATATATATATATATATATATATTATATATTATTATATATATTGTGCTGTTTAGCTTCCTTCGGGTATTATCCCACGTGCATTGTCAGTCTTTAAAGTTGTAGCTCATTGTAGTTTCTGTTAAAGTTTGTAGCAAGTTTCAGCAGACACTCTCATCTGCCATCATCAAGGCTTCTGATGGCAGATGAGATTCTGCGAAACGTTGCTACAACTTAACAGACTACAATGAAGCTACAACTTTTAACAGAACTACAATGACGTGGGAATAATACCCGAAGGGAAGCTAAACACACACAGTGTAAGTACGCCGCGAGAGCTTAAAAAAAAAAAAAAAAAAAAAAAAAAAACCTATATATATAATATATATATATATATATATGTTTTTTTAAGCTCTCGCGGGTACATTACCATTTGTGCTGTTTAGCTTCCTTCGGGAGTATTATCCCACGTCATTGTAGTTCTGTTAAAGTTGTAAGCTCCTTGTAGTTCTGTTAAAGTTGTAGCAACAACATGTCAGCAGAATCTCATCTGCCATCATCAGGCTTCTGAATGGAAGTGTGTCTCACTTCCTCCTGTTTCAAATTGAGGCTGGTCTCTTCTGATTGGCTATTAACCTGGGTCTGTGTTCATTGGACTTGGAGTTGATTGATTGGTGTTTCTGGTTCTTCTGTCTGTTTTGTGGCTTTGATTGGCTGGCAGCACTCTGTTCTTGTGTTGGAGGCACAGACAGACTCCGCTCTGAAACCTCCAACTCAAACACCCCCACACCTTGACAACAGACAGACTCCCTCTTGATGCCTCCAACTTCAAACACCCCCCACCAAAAGGCACCCAGGTTGAACCCAGCTTGCTGATGAAGAGCAGCCGTCATTTCACACGGAGCCAAGCTGCATTGAAAGCCTCCAACACAAGAACAGAGTGCTGCCCAGCCAATCAAAGCGAAAAACAGACAGAAGGAAACCAGAAACACCAATCAATTCAAACTCCAAGTCCAAATGAACACAGACCCAGGTTTAATAGCCAATCAGAAGCAGACACAGCCTCAAATTTTGAGAAACAGAGGAACGTGAGACAACCTTCCATTCAGAAGCCTGATGGATGGCAGATGAGAATTCTGCTGAACGTTGCTACAACTTTAACAGAACCACTACAATGAGCTACAACTGTTAACAGAAACTACCAATCGACGTGGGATACTAATACCCGAAGGCAAGTCTAAACAGCCAACAATTAAGACGCCGCGAGAGCTTAAAAAAAAAAAAAAAAAAAAAAAAATACATTTATA
This sequence comes from Laticauda laticaudata, assembly GCA_004320025.1. NCBI lineage: Eukaryota > Metazoa > Chordata > Lepidosauria > Squamata > Elapidae > Laticauda > Laticauda laticaudata. The sequence goes on along the minus strand of BHFT01000754.1, from coordinate 60,592 downwards.
TATTATTATATTACATAATATATATATATATAATTATATTATATTATATATATATTATAATATATAGTGCCTGTTTAGCTTCCTTCGGTATTAATCCCACGTCATTTGTAGTTTTTAAAGTTGTAAGCTCATTGTAGTTCTGTTAAGTTGCTAGCAACGTTTCAGCAGAATCTCATCTTGCCATCATCAGGCTTCTGAATGGAAGTGTGTCTCAACTCCTCTGTTTCAAATATTTGAGAGGCTGGTCTCTTCTGATTGGCTATAACCTGGGTCTGTGTTCATCATGGACTTGGAGTTTGATTGATTGGTGTTTCTGTTTCTTCTGTCTGTTTTGTGGCTTTTGATTGGTGGCCAAGCCCTTCTGTTCTTGTGGTTGGAGGTCACAGGGACCAGACTCCCTCTGAATGCCTAACCAAAAAGATCAAACAAACAAATACACCCCACACCTGAACACAACAGACTCCCTCTGATGCCTCCACTCAAACACCCCCCCACCAGGCACCCAAGGTGAAAACCCAAGCTTGCTGATGAAGAGCAGCCGTCCTTTTCACACGGAGCCAAGCTGGCATTGAAAGCCTCCAACACAAGACAGAGTGCTGCCAGCGCAATTCAAAAGCCACAAAACAGACAGAAGAAACCAGAAACACCAATCAATCAAACTCCAAGTTCCAATGAACACAGACCCAGGTTAATAGCCAATCAGAAGAGACCAGCCTCAATTGAAACAGAGGAAGTGAGAACACCTTCCATATCAAGAAGCCTGATGATGGCAGATTGAGATTCTGGCTGAAACGTTGCTACAACATTTAACAGACTACAATGAGCTACAACTTTAACACCTGAGCACAGACAGACTCCCTCTGATGCCTCCAACTCAAACCACCCCCACACCTGAACACAGACAGACTCCTCTGATGCCTCCAACTCAACACCCCCCACCAGGCACCCAGGTTGAAAACCCAGCTTGCTGTATGAAGAGCAGCCGTCCTTTCACACGGAGCAAGCTTGCCTTGAAAGCTCCCAACACAAGAACAGAGTCTGCCCAAGCCAATCAAAGCCACAAAACAAGACAGCAGGAAACCAGAGAACACCAATCAATCGAAACTCCAAGTCCAATGAACACAACCCAGGTTAATAAGCCAATCAGAAGAGACCAGCCTCAATTTGAACAGAGGAAGTGAGACACCACTTCCATTCAGAAGCCTGATGATGGCAGATGAGATTCTGCTGAAACGTTTGCTTACAACTTTAACAGAACTACAATGAGCTACACTTTAACAGAACTACAATGAACGTGAGGATAATACCCGAAGGAAGCTAAACAGGCACAAATGTAAGTACCCGCGAAGCTTAAAAACAATATATATATATATATATATATATATATATGAATGTGATTTTATTATATTGTTAAGAAGAATATATTTGTAAATGTTAAGCACGTGGAAATATGATACCTAATCGACACACAATTGAAACGGAATGATTTATTATATGTTAAAAATAAATTTTAAAAATTAATTAAAAATATTTTTTTTAATGGTTACAGCATCTCTGGGCTGATGTGATACCAATTGCAACTTCCCAAGCTGGCTTCTGAGAAATAAGTCAGTTGAGGAGTCAGATTTGTCTAATGGCCCCGTTATTTGCTTACCAAACTGTGCAAAAAAGGTTGTAAAATTGGAGCATGATTCAAATAACAACTGCATGGAAATTTTGTGGTCCCATTATGGTTGTAAGTTAAGGACTACCTGTATTATAATTTTAATTACAATCAATGCAGTACAGTTTTACACAATTATTATCCTAATGTGCATTTCTTGATTCCAGCCATTGGTGGTATTCCAATTTTTTTTACTTTGCGGATTTGCTGCTGTGGCTTGGTGGGTGTTGGCTTGGTGGCATGGCACAGCGGAAGGATACTTAAAATTCTCCATATTCCCTTTCCCAATCCCACTAACCTGCTTTCCATGCTCTGTTCTCCTGTGTCAGGGCAACAAAAGAAGACCCAGCCAATCATCTGCGGACTTGGGAGGCAGAGAATAGATTGGAGGGGCCAGTCAGTAGGTGGTATTTTGCCGCGTTCTCTGAGCTTAATCAAAAATTTCATTACCAGTTTTTCAGTCAGAACTGGCTGAATACCACCTCTTTTTCCATCATATCCTTTTTGTCAAGGGGCTTTGTCTTAATGAATTTTGTGGGGGGGGAGGGGGGGTTATGGATATTTTCCCTAATTTAGGTCTGCCTGAGGTACAAACTGCACTATAAACTGAATGTCAATGTGTCAATGTTAAACTACTTTCATGGTGTGCATAATTTAAAGATTTAATCTATGGTAATATAAAATAATTTATATTTATGACTCATTATTCTGTTATTCTTTAAAACTCTTCAACTGTTTGGCACAACAAATAAGAACTTTAATCATGGATTATTTAAATAAAATAACAGCAATCCGTCTTATTCCAAAATGTGTGACCTGCTAGAATAACCAAATAGTTCATCAATTTTGTATCTCTTCTCTGCTCATCATCCAAATTTTTAAAAATGGGGATATCTTTGGAAATGTTACGAAAATAAACTTCTTCCATTGGTGAACACTATGTTTGTATAATGTTACAAACTTTGCATTGAAATATGATGTATTACAATACAAAACAATGGCAATCGGGTTAAAATCAATCCTGTTACTGAAAGTTGCATACAAAAATGAGTATTAATAATAGCCATGCATTATACATGTAGAATTCATTAGAAATTTAATGAATACATAATAATTATAATTTTATTTGTAACAACAATGTATTGTTGTTAGTATGTAAACTTATGTACTGTAAATAGTATGTATTTCAGAAAGTTCTGTGTAAACAATTTCCTCGCCCCCCAAAAAATATACATTTGAAAACCCCTATTAATAAAAAAAAAAACCTGAAGAACATTTAATGTAATAGAAAAAAATAAGGTAATATACGCAATATTGTAATTGACAGAATTTCCATGCATTCTTAACTCGGATAGGCTTTACAGATTATTGAATTAACTCTCACAACTTTCTATTTCATTCAACTTACCATTATTCTTTATGACAGAAGTCTGCCGTTTTGTCATATCCGCTGGAACACCATGAATTTCTATTTTGACTAGAGGATCAGCCTTGTTACTTTTGGAGAGATTACTTGGAGGCAGCTGATAGCCACTAATAATCTGGAGAAAAGACATGTATGTTGGTAAATTCATGCTGAATTATATCAGTGCACAATTAATTATCCAACTGTTGCCTGGCACAAGAAGTCAGGAGCCAGGATGCAGTTCAAAAGAACTGTGGGTTTATTTCATGCTACCTATATACCAGAATCTGATCTACTAATGGTCAAGGCAAAAGTTTCTGGGTTTTACCATAAAAGAGGACCTGACCTGGGGTGCTCACATTGCAGCCCTGGTCAAAAGGGCCCAGCAGAGGTTATACTACCTGAGACTTCTCAGAAAGCAACAACTGAATGACAAACTGCTGGTGACCTTCTACCGCTGCACCATAGAAAGTATCTTAACTTACTGCACCTGTGTATGGTTTGCCAATTGCACAGGGGCAGATAGGACAGCACTCCAGAGGGTTAATGTCATTGCCCAGAGGATCCTTGGTTGCCCTCTCCTCTCTTTGGAAGAGCTTGATAGCTTCCGCTGCCTTAAGAAAGGTCAAAACATTCTCAAAGATCCATCTCATCTTGGGAACCCGAAAAAAACTTGATAATGGTAGACCGTCTACCATGTCCTATTATTTTTGTTCCTGGTTATCCGACTTTTTGTCGATTTATCCCAGGGCAATAACTCTGTTGAATTCTACTGTATAGTGTAGTGTTGGTGAGGTGTTGGAGGTTTTCAATTCAATGTGTGGAGTGTGAAGGATGTGTGTTTGTGTTTATTTTCATGGTCACGATATGCACTAAAGATGGTATTTGATTTCGTTGTACGATGTGCAAAGACAATAAAGTAAACTAAATGGCACCAGATAACGGACTTCAAGGGGATGGGGTTTAAATCTCTTATGGGGGCATACTCTTATTGAGGTATTTCCAACTGCAGTTGCTAAATGAGGACCACCTATATAATAATATTTAGCTTTGAAACATTATTTGAAACTTGAAACTTGATTCAAGACTCCAAATTGATTCTGCATTTACCTGACCCTTGAACTCAGATTGGTCATCTCCTACAATTGCACAATCCTGCGTATTTTCATACATGAATAGACATCCTCTCCCACCAGCCATGTGAAGATAAAAGTGAACCCAGAATTCACCTCATCAATAGTTCCTTCCTCCCTCTGCTTTCTGCAAGGGAGAGTTTGGTGGATATCATGGTATATCCCTTACTGAAACCCTCTGTCCTGTTTCTTTGTGTTGGTTCCCTTGTCTATCTATGTTCCATCGACTCGGGTGTGCACGAATGTGGGGAAGATAAGAGACTCGGAAGAAACCCTCCCTAGTTTCATCAGCTGTAAAGACGATAGGAGGGGAGAAGTACTTTCAGACTTGAAAGATTCAGTTAATGTAACTTTACAGTAAAGCTTGTTCATCTGATATCATGTTTCATATCTGTTCTACTTCATAAGACTGACAACAGTCTTGCAAGTCTCTTGCTGAAAACTTGCCCCACCCATATTCCTAATTTAGGGGGCAGTTCATCCACATCACCACCCCCTTAGCTACTGTTTTTCAACACTGGGATAGACATTTGGTCCAGAGATGGTATTCAGCAGGTTCTGACCAGTTCTGGAGAACTGGTAGCCGAAATTTGGAGTAGTTCAGAGAACCGGCAAATACCACCTCTGACTGGCCCTGCCCCCATCTATTCTCTGCCTCCTGAATCCCAGCTGATAAGCTGGGTCTTCTTTTTTTGCCCTGCACAGGAGAACGGAGCAGGAAAGTAGGTTAGTGGGGGTGGGGAGGGAATGGGATTTCACAGTAACCTTCCCCTGCAATGCCCATCAAGCCATGCCCACAGAATCAGTAGTAAAAAAAAATTGAATCCCACCACTGGTTTGATCCTCCTAAAACTGGATGCAGTGAGGTATTAGGTTATAGGTTTCATTGATCCCACAGCCCTCTGTATTTTCCAAATCAGGCAAACTATTTTTAATGATTTATTTAAATGGTAGACTAAAGTTGATTTATCTTGCAGTCTGTTTTTTTATACTTTATACTGTTTTATTGTTGTAAGTTGATACAATATCAAATGATGGGCATTCTACACATTTTTTGAATCAAGTTTCAAGTTTTAAATCATATTTCAAGGTGGTTCTCATTTAATGACAACAATTGGGAATGATAACTAAGTCAATAAATAAAGTGATTGCTAAGTGAAAGCTTACAAACTTACTTCAGCTTTCCTTTGGTTTTCAGACCTGTGAAGTTGTTTCTGTGTGGATTGGTCATAAAATTGCTCATCACTGTCCACAAATGGTCACTAAATAAGACAATTACTAAACGAGGCAGTATCTGAAGCAGAATACCTCTAAGTGGATATTGTATTTTCATTTGGGCTGAGATGATTTAATGTTGCATATAATGTGGTTCTCAGTGATGTTATAATCTTCAAACCTCCCAAGTCTTTCATGTTTTAACAATTAGTTCAATATAGTCTAAGAAGGTTGTACTCTGGAATCAATGTTATAGAAAAACTCATCGACTGTGACAACAGAATTGCTTCATTAAATGATGTGGAAAGGAGAAAATATTCATGATACGTGATTTAATTGTTTAAAACAAAAATGAAACATAAAAATAATACAAAATGAATCCAACACAGGAACATCCCGGACCAAGAAGTTATGTTTCATAAAATAGATGGATATATGACCATGTAGCAGTTCAATGGTACACACCACCTGTTGGCTATTCTGCTTGAAATAATTTCCTGAAATAATTCAATATGACTTTTTAAAAAAATGTGAGTCTTCAAAATATTCTTAAATGGATTTTTGGAATTGTGCATACAACAGAATAATAGGGTTGGAAGGGACCTTGGGGTCTTCTAGTCCAGGACTCTCCAACCTTGGCAACTTGAAGACTTGTGGACTTCAACTCCCAGAATTCTAGGAGTTGAAGTCCACAAGTCTAAAAGTTGCCAAGGTTGGAAACCCCTATTCTAGTCTAACCCCCTGTATCATTCCAAACACATAGCTGACCAGTTTCTTGTTTGATACCTTGAGTGATGGAGCACTCAGAAATTCTGGAGATAATGCATTCCACTGGTTAATTGCTCTCACTGTCAGGAATTTTCTTTTTAGTTCTGGGTTTGATCTCCAATGATTTTCCACCTATTACTTCTAGTCTTGGGTGCTTTGGAGACTAGTCAACCTTCAGGTACTGGAAGACTTGATCACATGATCCCTAGTCCTTCTATTCATTAGACTAGACATACCTAGTTCCCCCAATTGTTCATAATATGGTTTAGCATCCTGTTCCCCCCCCCAATAGTCTTTCTTGATCTTCTGTATGTTCCTTCTATAGACTCAACATCTTTTTGTGTTGTGGTCATCAGAACTGGATGCAGTATTCCAAGTGTGGTCTCACCACTGCAGTGTAAAGCATACAATTCTTCAGAAGTTGATCATAAGCTTCTTAAGAAGATCAGCAAAAGTAGAGAAATTATCTTGAGAGAAAATACCCTAAGGTCCTTTGCCTACTGCAGAGATGAAAAGCTGTGTGCCTATCCTTGAGTAAATAAATAAGTACCAGAATGAAAATGAGTTGTCATCATTGCTAGTTCATATCTGACTTCTAATGCCTCAATTCCCAGTCACTGACAGTCATCTGACACCCTTCGTAGGTCACAAAAGCCAAACAGATTTTGCACACATGGAGATTGTCCTTAGATAGGGCTGGAATAATGTAGAAGAATATGGACCAATTTACTGATAAGGATGACAGTCTCACTGGTGGCCAGGATGAGACAAAAGCAGAAGGGTTAAGAGGAAGCCAAGCAGTTTTGTGGTGCAGTTAGGGGCAAGTGAGGAATGGCCATCTATTTGGAACTCCCAACATCTGTCAGCCAGATGTTTCTGGGAAGTCCATTAGTTACAATGAATCCAGAAGACATCTTCTGTTCTCAGTCTTCTATACTAGGAATATACTGCTTTTCAACGTAAAGCCTTTTCTTAAAAATACCTGTTGAGAATCCAATTCTCCAAGACTGTATTTAATTTCCTGTACTAGTGTCCTTCTCCAGTCTTGATGGTGATGAACTCCAAAGTTAAAAATGCATTCAGTGAAAGAACACTTCTTTTTTAAAAATTATCTTGAATGGATTGCCTATCAATTTAACTAAATTGGGATTGTGCATGCAGGATAAAAACTCTAGATTGAGTTCTAGAATGGCATTTAATAAAAGATTGAAGCAACATTTTATGCAAGCTTGGCAACTGAATACTTACTCCTAACCAGATGAATGAATGGTTCTGCAACCCAACAGGACAGACACAGACTTCAGAGGAGAATTAGGACTGCAGAAAAAAACAATTACTACCAACCTGCCTTCAATCAAAGCAAAGCCATCCACTGGTAAGGAATTAGTGATCTTTTCCTTGTGACAATTCTTCATTATCTGGATGCTTTACAACATGGTGAGGCCAAATATGCTAACTAAAATCTATTCCTCTACTTTCCAAAGAATTAAATGTCAGCTTAATAAATGTATAGGCCTATTCTCCAAACCTGAGGGCAGAACAAGAAGTAACATATGGAAGATTATCAAAGAGGGATCCAATCTAGAATTAGGTTGAGAGTGAGATCAGTTAATCAGTGGAATGGCTTGCCTCCAGAAGTTGTGGATGCTCCATCACTGGAGGCTTTTAAGAAAAGATTGGACAGCCATTTGTCTGGGTCTCCTGCTTGAGCAGGGGTTTGGACCAAAGATCCCTTCCAACTCTGTTGTTCTGTAGTCTATGGGTCTATTCAGGAGAAGAGAATCCTGGGAAAGAGATATCAGATGTATTTTTGAAGGCAACATAGGCCTTCAAATGACAGTTTGATTGTAGAAGTATAACTTTCTCAGACTTTTCTAGTCAAACGTTTTAGTGGTAGCTGAGTTCCTAAGATCAAGAAATTGTTCTTTAGATAGGTTGAAGTTTCCATGAAACTGTCTTACCTTTATTGTTAGCGTAATGGGATTATACCTATCAGCAACATTAAATGGGTCAAAAGCAGAGTCTCTTCTTCTTAAGAATTCTGGTTTCAAAAGGTAACCAGAACCTCCATTGTCCAAAAATTTTCCAATGAGTAAATCCATCTGCACACCCGGTGTTTGGAAATTTAAGGCCACTGTAGGAAAAAAAATAAAAATTAAAGCAAAACATATTTCTCTTTTTTCAAATATTTTTTAATTTCATTTCCAAAGTTAAAATACAACCTTCAGACAGAAAAAAGGAAACCAAAACAAATCAAACTAAGAAAAACAATTAATTGTGTATAAAAAACAAAGAAATTATACATAAATTATCTCCCCTAGTTGAATTCTAGTAAATATATTTCAACAGTAATAGTCCCATATCTCCACTCTTGCAAAACAGGTCTATAATTTATAAACTCCCCAGCTATTTACCCAGCTAACTGACCTACAATCAATCTACTGTAAAAAAAAAAAAAGTTAATAGGTAATTGACAAAAGCCTAAACTTCAAAACACCCTGTTAATAATCTATAATTGTATTTCATATGCAGAAAGTCCACAACAGTTTCTAACCTACCATAAATCCCTGCAGTTATTCTCTCTGAATTGTCCAAGATCAAATATCTTCAATTGGTCCTTAATAATAATTTTTCCCTTAGAATTATAATTAAGATATTTCCAAACAGTTGTGTTGTGACCTAGGCTTCCCAAGATCATGAAGCAGACTCCTCGTCCTGATAAAACCCTTTTTATTTAGGTTAAAGTGAATTCCTCTCCAGCAAAGTCCTGGCAAACAGTCTTTCATGAGATTTCACAACTACAGACCTTTATCATGCTTGGAGAGTTGCCAGGCCAATATCTTTCAAATGCCACATGTTTGAAAATTACTTGGCAAGAAGTCAGGAACAGATCTTCACCCTAATGAATTTAACTAATTGTCTCTGGCAAACACCACTCCCTTTTCACTCCTCTTTATTTCCTATGGGAGGGGCCATTCACCATCCACCTGTGCCCTTACTCCTGATTTGTCAGCATAGGAATCCAAAGGGCTGGAATGATAGAAGCGAGGTCAGTGGGGAAATCACCATAAAGATCATCATCAAAGAGAAATGACCTATGGGGGAAACAGAAATGGCCTAGGGGGGGGAACATTTTCAAGTGGCGAGGTAAGGGGCTGCCATAAAGAAGAGGGGATCAACCTATCCTCCAAAGTATCTGAAGGTAGAACAAGAAGCAATGGATGGAAACTAATCAAGAAGAAAACCAACCTAGAAATAAGAAGAAATTTCCTGGTAGTGAGAACAATTGATCAGTGGGGTTGCCTTCAGAAGTTGTGGGTGCTCCATCACTGGAACCTTTTAAGAAGAGATTGGACAATCATTTACCTATAATGGTATGAGGTCTCCTTCTTGAGAAGGAAGTTGCACTAGAAAACCTCCAACCCACTCTGTTATTCTGGGGGATTCTCATCCCACCAGCCTAAGAGTCATCTGATTGGGGAGGGAAGATCAAGTGTCCTTCCTATAATTGGGCTTGCAACTGCTTGTTTATTTTGGAGTACTCTTTTAAGATTCATTGTGTCTGCTTTATTTTTGGCCTTGAATATAAATTGTGGATTGGAAGGGTTAGATTTCATGTTGAATCAGGCAAGGGGAGGGATGCCTAAAAATAATAGTTCCCTATCAAAATAATAGGTTCCTATCAAATCATCATGCCTCTAAAGGAAACCACTCTCTGATTGAGATCCTTTGTTTCAATTCGTAAAAGAACTGAAGTCACTCCTTCCCTAGGTATTAATATTTTGTTCTGGTGCCTCTGTTGGTATCTCACAAACATCCAATTTTCTGCAAGACAGGCTTCCCTAGTCCTGAGCAACATGCAATTAAGGTTCTTTTCATGCTAAGAAAATGTGGACCAGTATACAGTGCATTTCATCAAAGCTTTTGGTGTTACGGAGTTCATATCATAAAATAGAATGATTTATCTTTTGTTATACATTACAGCAAGACCATTAAGAATGAAAATAAAGCAATGATTGCTGATTGCAACAGGAAAGGGTGGCATTTACCTGTCACCCTCTTCTCAGGCAAGACTCCCACCAGCTGCTGTAGATACTATAAAAAACAGGGATCTGATTCCACACAATAAGTTTATTGGTCTTGTGTGCATGTGTGCTTTAAGTCAGTGTTGACTTCTGGGAACTGTCTAAACAGTTAAATGTTACCTTGGCAACATTTTGGAAGTGGTTTGCCCTTGTTTACTTCCTATGGCTTAAAGAGAATGACCTGTCTAAGGTCACCTTGATGGCTTCATGCGTAAGGTGGGATTAGAATTCACAACCTCCCAGTTTCTAGTTTGGTATCTTAATCACTGTATCAGACTGGTTCTCCTTCCCTTTATGTGAAAGAAACAAAGGACAAATACAGTTGTTTAGATAAGACCTGCACCCTAGTATTACCATCTCAGAACTACTGTTGCAGAAAGCGAACATCAGGAGTTGTTAATTTTCTCCCAACAGTATATTTGCTATAATCAGAACAATCCCTGGATCAAATTTTTCTACCATGATATGCTTCTGGGACAGTGGACTTAATTTCCCAGAATTCTAGGTTAACTTGGAAAACATGAAAGGGGAGAAGTCAAATGTGGATACTTCCAATTGCTTTCTTTGTTATTCTGAGTAGAATGATCATAACCCTAACTATCTCCTCTTTTGCATTTGCTTTCAGTCTTCTCCAGCATCAGGGTCTTTTCAGAAGAGTCATCTATTCTCATTTGCTGGCCAAAATATTTGAGCTCCAGCTTCAGTATTTGTCTTTCCAAAGGACAGTCAGGATAGATTTGCTTTAGGGTTGATTGATTTGAACTCCATGTGCAGTGATGCCATTGTGCAACATTGCCTTTACTTATTTGCATTTCAATGGTCAATGCAATGCAATGGTCAATGTATGTAGACTGCAGAATTTGTGTGATGGTGGTTGTTGTGCCTATTTCTTAATGCCCCCCCCACCAGCTTCTTCGCAGACACCTCTGAGTCCAGTGTACTTATATTCTTGTCTTCAAAGATAGCTTTTCACAGTTAGAAATGCACATAAAAGCTTCAACTCAGCCCAAGTTTCAATATTAATTTGTTCACATAATGAGATTGGTCTCATCTCTCTCTGCCCATTCTCACTGCTGCTCTAGATCCTGACTTATCATAACAGAATACAGATTTCATGTGAACTCAGCCAACTGGAATTAACTAAATAAACAAATCACAGCTTAATGGGATGTGTGAAGTAAGATATCCTGGCTCTGCTGCCCTTGTGAACTTTTAGGTCTCCTTAGCAGTAACCCACAGTTGTACCAAACGGTTGTTCAATATTTTTGCCCACTTTTCAAACATTTACTGTCTACCAAAGTGGCACAAATCATAAAATAGAAGTCCTGCCTTTTGAAAGGTGAAGTATTCAATGAGTGTGCTTTTGTGTATGAGAGTGTGAAAGTGAGAGACATCACATTCCTAAGAGCAGAAATCTCTCACTTGAACAATCATGAGTGAAGTAAAGTTGATAACAAAACCACAAAGATTTACCATACTTCCTGGAAATTAATTATTGACCTAAGCAAAGCCTACCACTTTATTAACTGCCTCCTGCCAGGAGGAGAGTCAAACAGCATATGTTCCATGCTTTTGATTTGAGAATTAAGGCAGAAGGAAGTGACCTCACATTAGCAATCTCCTCAATCACCATTTCATAACTGGGCAGGTTCACGATGTGTAGACTTCCCCAGCCAACAGAGAAGTTGCTAAGAAGTTTGGGAGTTTTGGGAAGTCCACTCATCATAAAGTTGTCCAGATTGGGAAATATTATTGTAGAAAAAGAACAGGAGTGATAAGTAAAAAGGAAACACAGGATAAATCTTTAATTCTATTTCCCCCTTTTGATTACTAGATTATGAGGTACTGAAGAGAAGGTTCCACAGGAACTGAACCTCCAAAACTGCCATCATGCTTGTTCTCTCTTCTTTTCTTAGCCCTGATGATTCTTTCTGGAAGAATTGAATACCAATCTACTGTATTTTGGCTCCAATGATAATTTTCCCGATGTAAATCTGGTCTTGTCCCATTCACACAGCATAGCAGATTTGGTTAGAATCTAAAGGACCTACCCAGCTGGCTTCCGACATTCCAAAATTCTTGAGGATCATAATTTGAAGAGTCTGTTCTGGTTCCCTTGGGATAGATTCTTGTAAGGAAGCGGATTGTGTGTGAGACAAAATCAGGAGCTGCATAAAGAAATAGAAAAAAATACATGTTCAAAATGTTACTGCAAAGAAATATGCCTAACTTTTGTTTGGTTACTGCTATGTTGCTCTATATTATTGGTTCACTGCTTCTTTTATTGCTTCTTTTATTATGCATATTCTTGCATAGTTTCAAGGAATGCTTTTCTTAACTGTTTTGACCTACTTTCTGAGGGTCTGTTTTTGTTTTGTTTTTTTGCAATGAGAAGCAATATGTAAATATTTAAAATAAAATAAATAACTGTGGAAAAGGCTACAGACAATTTTAAAACAGCAAATAAAACAAGCTGACAATATTTTAAAAGGGAGCTTATGTATGCTGACAACGTATTTGCAATATGTATTTATGCTGCATGCCTTTTGGGAGGAAGAGGGTACTAGAGCCAGTTTGGGGTAGTAGTTAAAGGCAGCAGTCTAGAAACTTGGGCGCTGTGAATTTTAGTTCTTCCTTAAGCATGAAAGACATCTGGATGACTTTGGGCCAATAATTAGGTGTCTGTGACTTCTAATCCTATTTTAGGCAGAAAAGCCTAAAATCTTGGTGATTTTGGATCAATCACCAGGAGACTGTGAATTCTAGTCCTGCCTTAGACATAAAACTCAGCTGTGTGACCTTGGGACAGCCACTCTGTCATGCTCCTGTTGGAGTCTGAAGCTGAGAAGGAAGCCAAACAGCTGACAGGGAGTGGGAGTATGGCTCCATTGGCTGTGGCTGGGCAGAGCAGGGAAGAGGTAGAACAAAGGAGAGAGAAATCAGAGGAAGACCCAGGCCCACCCCTTCTTCATCGATCCCGTACGTCCCTCCTTACCTCTTCTCTCGTTGTACCCAACGTACCGAATACCCCCTCCTTTCCCGGCTGATTCACTTCATCAGCTGCAGGTGGAAACACAGTTTATAAAAAAGGCAAGTTGTGTGCGGCAAGTTGTTGGGAGCAAACATGACTTTATCTTGTATTGCCCTGGCTTATCTGTGTTCATGGCACCTTTCCAACTGTGTGAGCTTTGCTGTGCTTTCAAGTCTGAAATTCTTGTTCCTGCCCTGCCAAACTAATTACTTCAGTTTGGCTTGTTTGAACTTTATGTTATAGTTTGTGTTTATTCTGTTTTGGACTGAATTTTCTGCAGTCAAATGCTGTTCCTGGGAGAGTTTTTTCTCCAGCCAAAAGGTAACCTGGACATTGGGGCCAAAGCTGGAGATAATAAAGGGATTTCTACTGATTATATAACTGTGTTGCCTTTGTGCCATGCCCCAGGTCATCACACACGCTCTCTCAGCTCTGGGAAAGGCAAATCACTTCCAAAAATCTTGACAAGTAAATTACAGTCACTAATCCAGGCATCAGAAGGAGTCAACAATGACTCAAAGGCTCAATATACCTGAAAGTAATTTAGCCATGAAGAAGCTAGATTGATTGAGCAACAATTAAGAGAATTTCAGGAGAATAGCTATAGGTCTTCTTGTACTTCCTTGTCTCTAAGTTGACTAAGGGTAAATGTGAGCAGTCAACCTGTCTTCTCATGATTTCATTAAAGCCCAAAAGGAAACTGTCCCTGTTGCTTATTCCTTTGAGTTTTTTTTTTAAAGTAAGAGTGCCATCCTCAGTAAGGAGGGGTCTGATATTGATGGAGAATATCTCCTTTTCCTGAGGAAATTCAGGTAAATTGTCCACCCAATTTCTCTTTCTTTGTGTTTGCTGAATAATTTCAAAAACATCAACTATCCTGGCAGCCAACTTTCCCAAATATTTTGCTTTGAATCAAATCTCTGCAAGCTTTATGGATCACATTTTGTGTGAACATCCATTTCAGAACAAGAAAAATGACATGATTAAGCCTACTATTGGAAATTCTATTCACAAAATTTATTCCAGTTTAGGTAGTAGGAGGGAGGTAGATAAATTGAGAAGTCTTGAAGTTACAACTACTGTAAATATCAGACAGTTGAATATATTTCTGTCTTGATGGGTTAGGTGGCAGTGTCTAACTGACTTGGTTAATCTTAAAAAAAATGCTGTAGGGTCAGTCCTGGTTAGCATTTAGATGGAAAGCAGTGGGAAATCTCAGGACTGGAGGTTAGATTGAAAAGTAAAAAAAAAAAAAAAAGAGGAGGCACTGAAAAACCACATCACTGTGGTTATCCACTACAATTACATGCAAGTGTCCATGAAATCCCAGAGTTAAATTTGACACAAAATTATCTTTATAAAGTAAAGGTAATGGTTCCCTTCCCATATATGTGCTAGTCATTTCTGGCTCTAGGGGGCAGTGCTCATCTCCATTTCACAGCCGAAGAGCTAGTGCTGTCGAAAGACGTCTCCATGGTCATGTGGCCAGCATGACTAATTAAATGCTGAAGGCGCATGGAACGTTATTATCTTCTCACCAAAGTGGTCCCTATTTTTCTACTTGCATTTTTACATGTTTTTGAACTGCCAGGTTGGCAGAAGCTGGGACAAGTAATGGGAGCTCACTCTGTTATGCGGTGCTGGGGATTTGAACCACTGAACTGCCAACCTTTCTGATCGACAAGCTCAGCATCTTACCCCCTGAGCCACCGGGTTCCTTATCTATCTCTATCTCTGTTTCTCTAGGTAGAGATAGAGATAGAGATAGAGATAGAGATAGAGATAGAGATAGAGATAGAGATAGAGATAGAGATAGAGATCCAGGGATGGGATTCAACCGATGTTACTACCAGTTCGGTGAGAGTTGTGCATGTGTGATGTCTGCTGCTCTTCAGAGCTACTGATTCTATAGTACAAGGCTGAACCAGTTGCATCCCACCCCTGTATATATCCATATAATACATCAAAAAGCTTCATAAATCAACAGAAGACATTTTTATTCTCAAGGACATTTTGAAAACTACAATGCCTCCAAAATAAATAGAGAAATACGCAGCTCGCTTAGATATTAGTTGATGGTTGAAACGTTTACATTACCTCTCCGGCTGATGAGCTTCTGACCTTTCACTTCTCCGATGGAATTATTCTGGTAGCATTTCTGCTTCTCCTTGGAATCCTCAAAGTTGACAAACTTCCGAGAAGCAGTATAAATCACGAGTTCAGAAAGAAGTAAAGCCACTTTGACTTTATGACCCTAAGAACAGAGATTGACAAATGTTATGTCTCTCAGAAGTGAAAGTAACATGTGGTGTCAAATTTAAGTACATCAGGGTTGACAAGATTGGGAAGACAGTGTAGTTTCTTGGTAGACACATTATTCAGTCTCTTCCCATTCTGTTTGAACAAAAGAGAATGTGTAAAGGTCCATCTTTAGATCAAGAAGGTCAGGATAATGGGATCATTGCACCTAAAATGTTCTGGACCACACCCTTGTGCCTCAGACATTTTTTTTTTCGATAGAGGATGTTTTATCCAGGATGGATTCTGGCAGACATGTCTGTACCAGGGGATTAGGTGAAGTGCTAAAGAGTAAAACAGCTTTGTGGGGTTGTGATAGAAGCTTCACCCCATGCGTATGTGCATTGTAATGTCAATTTCATGCACGTACGAAAGAGGTGGAATTTCCATTGGAACAGCATAGCTGCCTTGGTGGTACCTTGGCAGCAAACGTAGTGATGATGTGAATCTGGACTGGTAACTGCACAACACTTAATGGGTGCTTTCAGACCCTTTTCTGACCTGGCAATTGTGCTGCTTTAACTTCTCAGGAGAAATAGGGGGCTGCCTGTGTAAACATAGACATTCTCTTCCTATTTTTTTTAAAATGAGTAATTCTCTGCTTATGAGCTATATGTTTGAACCTGAAATCATGCAAAACATCCTAAGTTGGTTCTGTTTGAAAGAAACCAGCACAACAATATTTTCTGGCAGAGTGGGTGCCCTATAGTGCCAGGCTGTAAGGTGTCATGCCCCTGTCAGAATCTGATTGGGGGAGAGCCAAGCAGCTGACAGGGAGTGGGAGTGTGGCTCCATTGGCTGTGGAAGAAACTGGGGAAGGGCAAAGTCCAGCTGTAGAGCAGGTGAGAGGTAGAACAAGGGATATGGAATTCAGAGGAAGACCCAGGCCCATCCCCTCTTCATCCTAGGGCACACAGGGAGGAACAGAGAAGGGAGCAATGTGAGTTGTGTGGCTTACAGGGGAGGAAAGGGCCCTGATTCCCTTCATTAGCTGCAGCTGGAAACACAGTTTTTGAAAAGGGAAGATGCACACAGCAAAGTGTTGGGAGCAAATCATGAGTTTATCTGGTCTCGTCATGGCTGACCATGAGAGAGAACAAAGGTATCTCAATGGCTGTGTTTCCCAACCTCAACAATTTGAAGACTTCAATTCCCAGAATTCCCCAGCTGGAATTCTTTCATAATGGCTTCATGAGGCTTTTTTTCATGTATTGAGACTTTAATGTTTTGGAAATTGGTCCTTGCAGTTTCGTATCCAGCTAGTTGGGCCTACAAATGTCTGAGAAAAGTCTTACATCTGTTTTCTGTTCTGACCCAAGCCTTGTTCAAAGCAAATAAACACAAAGTATGTATTAAAACAAACCTTTTTAATGCAGTGCTGTGAATTCTGTTCATTCACAGCTAAGAGTCATTCAAAACTAATTGTCCCAGATAAGAGTAAGCCCTTTCAAGGTTGTGAAAGGCTGACAAAAACAAAAGATTAATTGCAGATAAATATCCCAAGCCAGAAGTTTCCAAAAACAAATTGGAGGACAAGAACTCTGAGCATAAAGGACTTATTTGCTTCCTGCAAAGAAGCCAACCCCGAAGGCTGGCTTTTATTCCTTATGGGAGGGGACATCACCTTCCAGCCTTACTCCCAAGTTGCCCGTGCTGCTTCAGCTGGTCTTTCCTTTGAGGAGACCTGTGCGCCTGCGCACTGGGCACAGGCTCCCTGGAGTCCTCTTCATCACTGCTGCTAGACTCCATGACCTCCGAATGCAGCACCCCACTCTCTGATAGTCCTGGCCCCATCCCTGCATCACACGCAGGCCCCTCATCTGAGTCCTCGCTCTCAGTGACTGCTGCTGTCTGTACCTGCTGCCGGCGAACCACATCATTTTCTTATTTTGAAAGGATCAGGGCAACATTGCTGTGGATGATGACCCTTGGCTTACCTTGTCCTTGTCTTTTTTAATGGGCTTCCGAATGAGCACTTTCTTTAGCATGTGTCCAGCACCTTCCTCATCTTCATCCTCTGACTCCAGGGTATCCTCGGTTTCTTCTGTAAGGCCCTGGTATGCCTGACCCCTCCGATTAAGGGTGTCTTGGAGTGATCCAGCTTTCTTATTTTTGATCAGGATCTTTAATTTCAATTGCTATGAAGAGGAAAAGGTGCACTCATTCAGCATGGTAAGCTACAAAACTAAATGGCAAGGATAGTTAAAATAAGTTTCTACTTTGATGAAAAGAAAGACGATGGATTATATCATAGCAATGTTCTAATATCTGAGAGGCTGCCACAAAGAACAGGGCTCAAGCTATTCTCCAAAGCACCTGAGGGCAGGACAAGAAACAACTGGAAATTAATCAAGGAGAGAAGCAACCGAGAACTAAGGAGGAATCTCTTGACAGTGAGAACAGTTAACCAGTGGAACTATTTGGCTCAAGAAGTTGTGAGTGCTCCAACACTGGAAGTTTTTAAAAAGAGATTAAACAATCCTTTGTCTGGAATGATTATAGGGTTTCCTGCCTGAATGCTAGAAGACCTCAAAGGCAGCAGTGGGATTCAACCAGTGTTACTATTGGTTCGGTAACAGTGTGTTTTGCATGCGCATGCACAACATTTCCAAAGTACCTCAGCTGTGCTGCCTGGACAGGTGACAAATGCTGTACAGTGTTTGAAAAGCCTTTTCTTTCCTGCTTTTTCAACCTCAGCTGTGCCGCACAAAGCAGCTGAAGTTGAAAAAGCAGGAAATAAAGGATAGCCAAGAACCCGGGTGGGCAGGTAGGCCAAACAGATGAACAAAAAGTTGTTGCAGCGAACCTGTTTGGTGTCTGTTGCTCTTCAGAGCTACTGGTTCTATAGAACCAGGCCAAACCGGTAGTATCCCACCCCTGCTCTAAGGTCCCTTCCAATTCTGTTATTCTTGTCTTCCATCTTAGGAAAATACTCAACAAGCAAATACAGGAGGGCTTCACGCACATCACGCTGAGTAGCAAATAAAACCACTTGTGGCCTACTACAGCATGTGAATTTGGTCTGTGTAAGTTGGCACCATGCAGTGGTGGGATTCAAATTATTTTACTACCAGTTCTGTGGGCGTGGCTTGGTGGGCATGGCAGGGGAAGAATACTGCAAAATCCCATTCCCTCCCAACCCCACTAACCTACTTTCCAGCTCTGTTCTCCTGTGCAGGGCAACAAAAGAAGATCCAGCCAATCAGCTGGGACTTGGGAGGCAGAGAATAGGTGGGGGCAGGGAAAATCAGAGGTGGGATTTGTCAATTCTCCAAATGACTCAAAATTTCCACTACTGGTTCTCCAGAACTAATCAGAATCTGCTGAATACCACCTCTGGCACCATGATAGGGGTTGTACATCCTCCAGACCCATTTTTCAAACTTCAAAAGCCATTCAAATAACAGCGTTCAAGTCAGGAATGGTCTGATATCTCAACTGAATCTGTCCCAAGGCAGCCAAGCAAATGTAGATATCATGGATCTACACCAATCCATACCTGCCTGCCATGGGATTCATATGTCAATAAGCATAAATAATGCTGTTGCGATACCAATAATCACAACTGTCATGTAACTGCTGGCACAAGGCATCTCAGTCCCTTAGCAATCAAGCCACATATGTGAGCTCTACCACAAAAGTCTGCAGACATCTATCCCTCAGCAAATGGTGACAATTAGCCAGCTTAGATCTCACAAAAGCTAAGCAGAGTTGAATTTAGTGTTTATAGAGGAGATCACCAAGGACATTCACGGGCTGTGAACCAGATTTGGAAATTGACAACAGATCCTGGGAGGAAACAGTAACATATACTTCAAAATGGTTGTCTCAAAACAATAAGGACTTCTCCATTTACAGAGACTCTTCAGTTTACAAGCATTCATTTAGCAAGCATTTGAAGTTACAATGCCCTGGGGAAAAAAGTGACTTATGATCATTCCCACAGTAACAGGATCAAAATTTGAGTTCTTGGCAACCATCAGGTATTTGCAGCAGTTGCAATATCCTGGGGTTAACTTTCTAGCTAGCTTTCAACAAGCAAAGTCCCTGGGGAAAGCCAGCTTCTCTTAATGACGGCATGATTTGCTTAAGAACTGCAATGATTTGCTTCACAACTATCACAGAAAAAGGTTGTAAAAGCAAGCGTGACTCAATTAACAAATTATTTTGCTTAGCAATGGGAATTTTGGTCCCATTTGTAGTCATAAGTCAAGGACTACCATAGTCTTAGTATTAACCTGAATGGATCTCTGTTTTTTTCATGGAGGATTTTAAGAAGAGGCTGGACAGCATTTGTCTGAAAGAGTATAGATTTCCTGCTTGAGTAGGGAGTTGGATTAGAAGACCCTTCCAACTCTACTGTAGAATAATAGATTCTATTCTATTCTGTTTTGTTCTATTCTATTCTATTTGTCTCTTCCTACTCTCCTCTACTCTACTCTATTCCAGTGATTTCCTACTCTACTCTACTTTGATCTGCTCTGCTCTGCTCTGCTCTGCACTACACTAAACTATACTTTTTATGAAGAAAAAACAAACCATAGCAGATCTATCCATTTTTCATCCATAACTTTTGGGGTTTTTTTCCCCCTAAGGAAGGAGGCACACATGATTTTACCTCTGGGGAGGGTAACTCTGATGGCACAGTATTGTCAATGGTTGTAGTACACAAACTATCCCGGAAGATATCGAGAAGATGAGCTGCCATCCTTTCCTGCTGTGGAGGGCTGCAGTGATTTTCCAGTGACAAAATGATGGGGTAATCTGAAGCCTGAAAATAAATTGAAGAGGTTATATAGGTAGATATGTTACATAATTACAACATACAGGGACCAACAAAGGCTATGCCCATAAGTTTGCATACATTTCCCAGTTTTAGCTCTTTAGCCTTCCATGTTATTGTCATTTCAATTTATGGAGCCTTTTAATTTTACACCATACTATTCTAGTCTCACATTTATAATACAGTTGTTTAAATATAGATAGACAAAAGACAATAGAATTCTTTATTGGCCAAGTGTGATTGGAGGAATGAATTTGTCTTGGTGTAAATACTCTCAGTCTACATAAAACAAAAGACATATTTATCAAGAGTAGAGAATCATAATGTAAGTGATGCAATGATTTTAGGCTTCATATCAGCTATTTTAAATCATATTTAAAATGGTTTAGGTGGTTTATGTTTATATCACACTTTTGTATGTTTCTGTATTTTAATTGTACTCTGCCAAGAGTAGCTCTGCTATGGGATGGGCAATCTTCACTTGATGTATAAGTAAATAAAAATATTTACTTGTTATCCCAGTTTTATCCAGACTGTATACATCTCTGCCATTCACACTCTTGTCTTCATAACCTTAACCTTAATATCTTAATGGTATCGGTATCAACATTTTATAGCTTGTGATTTAAATTTTAGGCATTTGTTATATAGATTAGATTATTACAATAGAACAGCTGTAATATTATCTGTGAATGTTATGTGAGTCAATGACCAAAATAAAGGTATTGCTACTAAAACATATAAGAGGTTTTACACTGATTTATTTCTAAAGATAAGGAAGTTCATGCTGTCATAATGAGGGTATGTAATAGATACAAATTGATCGAAAGGAACTTCTTTGATTTTTTTTCTCTTTTCTATTTTTCTTCTACTTTTTTCTGCCCCTTTCTTGCATTTTAACTTTTTAAATTTCTTTTGTTTTTCTTTAGTTTGTATTGATCTGTATCTTCCTTTAAAAGAAATTAAATTATATTTTTAAAAATAAGTTGATCCTATTCCCCAACCAGCTCTATAATGTCCCATGAGGCTGTCCCTATGTGGAATTTCATCTAGAATTAGTCAAGATAGAGTAAGGTGCAGGTGGCTATTTTGCTACTAAAAGTAAGTACTTGCTTCTCATTTAAGAACCTTCTTCAGTTTTGCTTCTTAGATGAGAAGCGAAATGTCTTCAAGGAAAAACAAATAAAGTCCAGTTGCTTCTTGACAAAAGCACTTTTGGGACAACCATGACTTGGATGACAGAGAAATTCCATACAGAATTGAAGAGACAATCTAGAATTTCATGTTTCATTGTTGGATGGAATATAAAAGCTCATTAAGATTATTGATATGAGAATGGCACAATTTAGTTAGGTGCTCCTAAATTGAATCCAACTGGCAGCAATTGTCCATTTAAATGCCTGCCAAATTGATTTGATGCTAACAACTGTCAGTAGTTGTTCTAAGGAAATTCTTAATTTTGTCTCTCCATTTTTATCTTTTAACTTACCACACTTCAGCCATGTCGAGTTGTTTTATCCCATCCCTCACAGGTCTGAATCATGTGAATTTCTATTAACTCACCATCATCTCAACAAAACAGTTTTTCCTTAGTCCAGGGTCAATTGACTGATTCTTCCTGCTTTTCATTGTACTCATCTCCAAATCCATAAATTGAAAGCATCAATCTTCTTTCTCCTGCACTTTCTAAATATTTCACAGCCATACATCACCACTTGTTTTATTTATGGTGAACTGGCTTGTCATAACAAAGTCCTTATCCTTCATCACCTTGTCCACATCTATCTTGGCTTCCCTCCCAAGGATTAATCTCCTTATTACTTTAACACACTTCCCTTCTTTATCTATAATGATAAAGAAACTATCTTCCACCTTGCTGTCTTTCGCAGTCAGTCAGTCACAGCTTCACAAAAGACACAGATGATCGTGTAGATATCTTATATTTAACATTGACTCTGTTGTTTCATTTTTTATTTTCTGAATGAGTTTGTCTTAGTAATCTTTACCTTGCCATTGTCTGTGTATCTGATGCCAGAATCTATTGCTTTTAACCATACTATAACAAGTTTGCTGCATGACCTAAATAAATCCAGGGATATTTTCCCTATTTTGAATGACTCTGTTTTTCTAGACTGTTTTTACACAAGTTTCTTGCTCTTTATAAAGATTCCTCATAAGTGTAATCAGTTGTTCCTGCACACCCATTAATCTTCATAAGTTGCAGTTGAAATAATTCTAGCATTATTTACATAGTCAAAGCCCTTGTTGTTACCAATGAAGCAGAACTAAATGTTCTTCCAAAGGTGCTTTTTCAAGAGGCAACTGGACTTTCTGGTTTTTCTTTGAAGACATTTCACTTCTCATCCAAGAAGCTTCTTGAATGAGAAATGAAATTTCTTCAAAGAAAAACCAAAAAGTCCAGTTGGCTCTTGAAAAAGCATTTTTGGGACAACCATGACCTGGATGACTGAGAATCTCCATAGACATTAAAGTTTCTTCTTATTTTAACTTGTCATGTTAAATATCTCATGTTATATCCTACTTATGTACTTTACTATATTGTATATTATTTAAAACAATGACTGTGAATGTTTGTGACTTTAAGATGTGCTATTTTCTCAGAGCTTTTATGGAGCAACATACAAGTATTATTAATAAATCAAGCAGTAAAACACCAGTGATGTTTTTCAGTGATGTAGCCCTCAACAAGATGCACAGAGCAAAACCTCTGCAGCCAGCATGTAGAACCACCTCTAAAGTCTTCTATAGATGTGTGTGTAAGATGTGTTTAAGTCTTCTTTAGAGGTGATTCTCTAAAGTCTTGTCTCCACCATCTTACAGTCACACATAAAGGGAACAGTTACATCTGTAGCAGAGGTCCCCAACCTCTGGGCCATGGCCCACTAGTGGGCTATGAGCTGTTTGCAACCAGGCCACGGAAATGGTAGGCGAGTATGCACACATGCATCCCCTTGTTCAAGCAGTGGAGGACCATGCGCATGCATGCTCCATCTGCATGAGCGGTGAGTGCACATGCATGCCACTGGTGCAAATGGAACTGCACGTGTGTGCTTGGCAGCCACTCCTCTCTCCTCCTCCCCACCAGTCTGCAAAGCCAGAAAGGTTGGGGAACTATGATATATAGGATAGGAAGCCATCCACACTCATCCATCTTTATGAATTATGGACAGCTGCTTCTACCTTGATCAACCCTAGGCAACACTTACCTCAAACGCATGTTTTTGTATAACATTGATGACATTCTGAAAGGTAATTTTGCTCGTCAGAGTATGTCCATGATAAACCACTGGCTCGTTATTTGGTCCATCCCAGCAGTCAATCTCCACGCAGCGGCATCCCCTTCTAAGGGAACTTTTAAAAGAAAAATGTGTTTGAAACGTTTTCAGAAATACAACAAAACATCCCATTTTAGCATCGGATTCAGTCGAACAGATTGTGGAGTTGACTGTGTTGTTGCTTTTGTTTCAGTGCTGTCTATTCTTGATCAGAAACTTGAAGGTGACTTGATGATTTACAAACATTGGGTCATTAAATCAGAATTTGTTTTATAATTTGCAGGGTTATTTTTCAATAGCTCTTTATTGAGTGAGATCTTGTCTTCACATAGAACACAGAACTCATCACAACTGTTTGTACACACAGATCAGTATGTCGCTGGGTTCCTCAAATTTATATTCAAATCATGATACATTTGACAATTTCTCCCAGTAGAGGATTTCCCCTATTTATGAGCTATGAAGCATGATACGACCTTGATGTATCCATCATATGTAGCCTTTCCTCAAAATTATTGAAGATGTATTAAACAAGTTTATCTTCACATCAGAAGATAAAAGTCACAACATTGACTAGACCAAAGTAATTCAGTCTGAAAGGAGAATGCAATCTTCATTAAGCTGCTACCTTTCATATATACAGATTTAACTCTGAATTTTCAATAACGGCAGTACTGACACTAAATTCTGGGAATGAAAGCCTGCAAATCTGACTGACTCCCAGAGATAACTTAATTCAGCTGCATGACATTCCAGTGTCTTTTGTGAATTTTATGCTGATTACTGACTAAAATGCAAGACTATGAGTAAATTTGCATCTTCTACAATGCATAGAACTCTGATTGTGTGCCATCTTTTTCAATGTACTCAACAGATATAGAATTTCGGAACACTTCTGTAATCTATTTTATGACAACTTGAAACCATTTCAGAATCCTTCCTGAATCCCGATAACAAGTGTAAGATTCAGGATAAAAAAAATCAGATTTCAAAATATGAATATGTTAAAATCTTTATGTTGTTTTCTCGAAGTTCTTGGAGGTAATATCTTTAAGTGCTATTATCTTTCATCAAATAAAACCATGAACAAATAAACATATGCCTGGGATCAGAAAAGTCTTCCCTATTCATCTCCAAATCTCATTGCCTAGAAGCCCAAGGCTACACAAAAATCATGACCACAATAATTGACTAACCACAACTCTCAGAAAGCATGGCCTGAAGTCTGCTTACTAGAGATCCATTGCCTCTCAAACCCATGCTTACATTTCTTCATCACATTCAGTCTCTTTTTAATGACAGAAATCACAATTTGGGATAGTTTCTTTGACATTCCCTCTTAGTTCAGATTACCTTTCTTGATGAATAGATCCAACCTGAAATGTTTTATCTTGCTAAAGGAAGAACAGATCCTGCAAGCTCACACCATTTGTTTAACCATTGTTTCTTGCAAAGAGAAAGCCGTACAATAGGACTCAGTAATAGACACATCTCAAATAAATTGCATTAATTGATTAACTGCAACATATCCAATGAAGCTGTCAAACATCATCCTGGACTATGATATGTTTATGTCATAATCATATATGTTCCTAATCAAAATCAAGCAGTTTGCCACCATCAATTTACACCAGGAAAATTATTGAAACAAAAGTCACTTCAGCAAGTTGAAAATTCCTTCAGTCTCCTGTTTGGCTGGAGTAGTTTTACTAATTGTATCCTATTTCCATTGTTAAATTCTGGAAGCAGCCTAAAGTAGAGCTCATTTCAGGTAAACTTTACAGATCAATAATATCTAGAAATAAACTTTAAGAATCCAGTGCGAATCACAACATTGGAGCACATCTGATGCTGGAAAAGTTGTTCAATAGCAATTTTATTTATGTATACATTTACAGATAAAACATTTTCAAACATATTTATGTAATAACAAACAAAAAATCATAAAACCAGTTTAAAAGGAATTAATCTCCAGTAACATTCATGTGTTATTATATAATAATACAGATTACAGGTGGTCCTTGATTTATAACCATTTGTTTAGTGATCTTTCAAAGCACTGAAAAAATGACACGACCATTTTTCAAACTTATGACCATTGCAGCAATCCCAAGGACATGTGATAAAAATTTGGACTCTTAGCAACTGGTTCATCTTTATGATGGTTACAGTGTCCCAGGTCACATGATCACTTTTTGTGACCTTCTGACTAGTAAAGTCAATGAAGAAGCCAGATTCACTTAATAACTGTGTTAGTACCTTAACAACTACAGTGATTCATTTAACAACTGTGGCAAGAAAGGTCCTACAATGGAGCAAAACTTAATTGTCTTGCTTAACAATAGAAATTTTGGGGTCAACTGTGGCTGCAAGTCAAGGACTACGTGCACATATATTCACAGTAATACATCAATGATGTATTACTGTAACAATACATTAGATAATGCTTCAAATATTATTAAACATTTAATATTAATAAAATTATTATTAAACATTTCTGTTACAAAAATAATCCCAAAAGAAAGGAATTTACAGTTACTAGATCAGAACAGTATTCTAAAAGCAATAATCAGTGAGAGGGAGGTCATATTAATCAATAATATAACTACCCAATACATGAAATAGTCAGACAGGTCAGAAATAAATCAAATTAAAATAGATTAAAATTGACCTTATTAAGTATGACTTCCTGTATTTATCACATTGATTTCAATAGGGAAAAAGGACTAATTAGTCTAGCTCCAACATAATTGCAAGAATAGTTAAGAAAGTCTTAGGAATTCAATTAAATGCATTATTTCAAATAATAGCATTAGATATTATGGCATATTCCATAAATGTTTGCATAGCTAAATAGTTCAAAGTTTTGTCTTGGTTAGAATAGAAAAGAAGCATGGTAGCTTGTGTGATAAAGATGCTGGGATGGAGGTCAGTGAGCCCACATTTGAAATCCAAGTACTGCTATGGGGCGGGGTTGAGCTCCCGTCTTTCACTCCAACTCTTGCCAGAGTCATGAAAAGATCCCTCAGTTGGATGTTCCCCACACAATGGTGATGTCACCAGCTACTTCTTTCAAACCACAAGTACTTTAGTGCTTCTGACATGAGTGCAGGCAAAGGTTACAATAGAAAAAAGGAATACCTGAATAAATCAGGTAATCCTTTTCATCATTCTAATTTGGGATTGGAGTTTTGCTGTAGCTATCATTAAGTAGCATTCTTTTACACATCCATCCACCATTCTTCCTCTCTGCCTCTCCCAAAGGAAGTACATACTTGGCATAGCCCCACAGATGACTTGGCCCTATTAGCTGATCCTGGATAAGGTAAGTGTTGTGTGAAGACGATATGAAGTAATCGCACAGCGGGAGATTCATATCTTGGTAAACCATTTTGTTCTCCACTTTGAATATACTGCACTCTTCTGACAGCATGTATCGTATAAAGCCTTCAATGGTCATCTCCTTCTGGCTTCTTGCTAAAGGCCGTGGCGGGAATTAAAAGAAACAAGCTCAGTTTTTTCAGATTCATGTTCCAACTAAAACTGAACAGACTAGAAAGAGTCCACATATCCTTCACCAGATGTTAAACTGCACATTGACACTTACTTTATTTTATGTCATAAGACCCTAGGAAAGTCTTCTCCAATCAGGAGACCTGCAGAAATTCTAATTAGTTTCATCAAATATGGACATGGAAGCAGGCATGGTTCTTTCATAGGCTTGTTGTAGAGCAAAACTCTTCATTTGGGGCAACCGGAACAATTTCTTTGAAACTTTGAGGGAAATTCTCTATTAATTATATGGTGTTTCTCAACCTTAGCAATTTTAAGACATATAATGAGACTTCAACTCCCAATTATGCTGGTTGTGGAATTCTGGGAGTTGAAGTCCACACATCTTTAAGTACCTACAGTTGAGAAATGCTGAGTTATTACATAGCTCTTCTCTGTAGTGCCTAGGTTCTCTCAATATATTTCTCTAAACCTAAATTGACCCTGGGTAATTTTGATGCTCCCTATTATGGGAAGCTCAGTTACTCCATTAGTATCTTGTCTGAAGCAAACCATCACTTTAAACCACAATTATTTCAGCAAGCAAGTGACCTAAACAACAGAGAAGATGCCCAGAGAATTCAAAGCTTTAGTTCCAACAAGGAAAAGAGCATCTCACTGTTGTGATACAACTTTGACTTTTTCATATCCGAGTGTGATATTGTGAAATAGTTTACATTACAATGGTATGATCCTTCTCCGATCACAGGCCCTCCTTGCAGCTATTGCTAGTGAACACAGCAGTTGAGTGTCATCATTTGGAGTTGTCGTTTAGCTTGTTGGGTGAATCAGCTCATTGTGACACCATTAGTAACTATCCCTTGCAACACAGAAGACATAAAAATGTTGGTGGCCATAAGCTGAGATTTAATAGTATGGCATTTTCAGGCTAGTGGATATAGCTTATCAAGGTCCAACTCTCTTGTTTTCCTACCTTTGTAATGGGACCATATATCCTTCATCTGACTCAGATATTCTTCTGACTGAGATACATTTTTGAATTATAGATGTAGGTTATGAAATATCATCCCTATTGCAAAGAGTGTGGTAGTTGACTGACTATTTCATTCAGATTTGTTCCACAAGATACCCTCACAAAGGTGTCCACAAGGTGTGGTCCAAAAAATCAAGATGGTGTTCATAGAACATACCCTGAGGATACCCTTATATTCTCACCTTATGCAACATGTTGATAATCACACAAGTGACCGTTTTTCCTTGCAATGTGGAAATCTCCTGCATATCTAGAATGTGATCTTTCAATTCTTTGTAGCACGAAGATAACTTTCCACAACTTAGAGACATGGGGATGATCTGAATGCCGAAATGTTAGCTCAGTCCATCCAGATAGGAAGTAGCTTAGAGATGGTGCTCTAGGACTGGGGTGTCAAACTCATGGCCCACAGTCTGGATGCATCACACATTGGCATGGCCATTTATGGTTTAGCAAAGGGGGGAAGTTGTATACATCACGTGACAACAACATGATGCCACAAGTTGGACATGCCTGCTTTAGGACAAGTAAAGGTTGTTGGCAAGCAACAGAGTAGAGCCATCCTAGAGCAGAGAGTGTGAAAATAGTTCTTATAATGATGATAAATGTGGCATCCTCCTTACTACTTCTATTCTGATGTGTTACACTTCTAAATGTAAGAGAGTGTTGAATCTGCGAAAGAGTAGAAGGGAGAGTAGTGGGTAAATAACCAACTGATTAAAGGTGAGTCAGATGGAACTTAGACCAAGTGGGAAGAAACATGAGAAGAAGTGTTTCAAATCATTCAGAGGTTCTGCCTTAATTAAGATAAATGATGTTAGGGTTTCTTTATGAAGTTTTCCATTTATCCATGAACAGCATCAAAGAGACTTTTCTGACGTCTGTGTGTTTCTTGCTTCTTGACTGGTTACATGGGGCTTAACAAAGAGTAGCTCCCACAGAGAAGGGGAGGACCAAAAGAGACATGATGGGTCATCTTTTTGGTCCATGTGACTTTTTTCAGTGATTCCATGGATATCACTGAGTAATTTCTTAGTCCCTTTTTTCTCCACTTTAAATCTGAATGCTGTGTGCCAACAGTGTAATAACTTTATAATTATTTTTAATTGTTAATAAATGACTAATAAATTATTAATTAAATTAGCTTTGGAGATAGGAAGCATTTAGTTTCTATGATACATATATTTTAATTGGTTAAAATTGTTCTGTTTCTGTCCAAAGCTCTTTTTTGCTGAATCTAAAATTAGCCCGCTCTTATTTATTTTTTTAGAATATTACATGTTTCAAAAATTATTCAGAAAGAGCAGTTCCAAATGCAGGGGGGCAAAAACACTGCATCTCTTTAAGACAGGAAAACCTCTAAACAGGCAGCTGCTTTAATGAGCCCCATTAAAGATGTGGTTGTTTTAAGGATTAAACTCATTTAATGAAAAATATTAATGAATTTGATGAGTTGCATTAAAGACATGATTATTTAAGACAGTTGATTTCTTATAGGTTTTCTAGAATTCATCACCCAAAAGTAGCTGCTTTAAAGAGATGCTGTTCTTGCCTTCCTATATGTACTGAAGAATCTCCTCAAAATCATTTTCAAAGCATTTACAGTTTCATTTTTTAATGTATAGTTTTACTGATATTGGTACTTTTTATCCTTTTCTTCAAGCAATTTCTTTCCATACTCCAACCTAGATTATTTTTTTATCTGTTTATTGTGCTCAATGTGTTTTTTTTTATCTCTATGCTTTTCACTTCCAACCTCAGCTTAATATGTTTTTTTGCTCTTACCAAGATACATTTCAAAATGTATCCCCTTTTTATTCTTCTTTCTTTGAAAATAAATTGTGCCTGCAAGTGACAGATTGGCTTGTAACACCAAAAGACATAGTCTCAACACCACAGTCTACATCCATTATGGGAAAGCTTTTCTTTTCTATCTCTGTCCCTCCCCTGCTTTTTAAAACTTTTTATTGATTCCATCTGTTACACAATTGTGCTACAAAATGATATTGGAAGCCAGAATGGTGTTTTAAACCCAAGTACCCTCTTACTTTCATGATCCTTATTGTCTTTTGATTCATGTCTCTTGAAGTTTCCTTGGCTGTGAACCATTCATTGATCCAATATTCTTGCAAAAAGCTAAAGGAATATTCTGGATACTAGATTAGGTTTGTAATAATAAAAGTGTAGGTCACATGGAATATTGACTTAATCAGGGCTATGATCCAGGGTTCTGCCCATTACACCTATTGCAGAGGTTTATTTTATCTATAAATAAAGTTCAGATACCGAGGAAAGCAGAATCACTACAAACCCTATTATGCAGCAGGAAAGGAATTGTCTCAGTTTGCAAGTCAAGCTGAGCCCAAGGTTGAGAATTCAGCTAGATGGAGCTGAGAGCTCGGAAGCCACAAGAGGGAATGTGTACTTTGATATGAAAAACTAATCTTCCCTGCTATATTTTAACAGAATAAGACAGCAAAGAAGAGCCCTGCTCAAGAAACATATCTTTTATATCTAGGTTATTAGGGCTGAGCAATGCTTCAGGAATTTGCCACAAGTTGAAACCATGTTTCAGAATCTACTGGAAATGCAAATATAACATTTGTCTGTAGCTCTTTAAAGCAGCTTTGTCTTTTCCTGGAGGATAGCATAATGTAAATGTGTATATATAGTCAGTGGTGGGATTCAACTGTGTAACAACCGGTTCTGTGAGCGCGCATTTGCATTTGAAAACCACCCATTTTCAGCTCTAAATCTCATCTTCTCCTGCAGCCCCAGTGAGTAAAACATCTGATTCGTACAGCAATCCGCTATGCCGCACAAATCAGCTGAGCTGCAAAACATGGAAATATATGACAGACTAGGGCAGGGGCAGGTGGGCAGGGCCAACTGATTGCTGGAACTACCGGTTCACCTGAACTGGTCCGAACCGGCTGAATCCCAGCCCTTATATAGTGCTACATTCATATCTCTGATCTGGAAGACTATACAGTTTTAACACTTATCTCCCTCTGCTTCTGCAGTAGTATCCCATTTCCATCTTCCTTACACAACCATCTTAGGACAGGCTGAATTCTTTTTTTTTTTCTTAATTTTAAATATTTTTTATTGAATAAACATTAAAAACAATTGAACACAGTGCTACTTTCTTGGCCATCATTTTGGCCATACTAACTATAGTATAGAGATACACATAACAGTTAATTTCCTTTTTCACTTGTTATTAGTATAGTGCTAGCTGCATATTATTTCTATTTACATTTATCTACAATTATATACATATTTACAACCATCTTTTATACTGATGCATTTGTATCATCTCATATTTGTCCATTATATTCCATTCTCTTTGATTTACAAAACTTTAATGTTCATTCCTATAAAAAGTCAACCCTTTCTTTCTTTTTCCTTGACTCTAGCCATTGATATATTTTACTCCAGACTTTACAATACTCTGTCTCACCCTTATCTTTGATTTCTAAAGTTAGTCTGTCCATCTCTGCACAGACTAATATTTTCCTTATTATTTCACTTTCCATAGGGATATCTTCATTCTTCCAGTTATGGGCAAACACCAATCTTGCAGCTGTTATTATATGTATAATTAAATATTGTCCCTTTACTGTATTTCTCATTCAATAATTTCCAGTAAGAACGTTTCTGGTCTGAACTCTATTTTCTGGTTAACCATCTCTTCTATCCAAACCTTTATTTTCCATCACTGTGGCTGAATTCTTGAAGAGGTCTCCTACCAATTATGTGTGCAGGGATCAAGGGGAATGGTAGCCCTAAAAGAGAAAGCTGCCTAGAATCCATTTTTTATTCACTGCACTTATAAGAACTTGAATAACCAAGCCAGTTAAACACTAGCATTGGAGATTTTAATTCAGCAGTTCTTATTAAAAAAAAAAAATGTCCCTGAGCAAATGCTGAATGTAAAAGGTGATCAAGTAATTAAGTAGCAATATTTAAGTTCTTCATTGTATTTGAAATAAAAGAATGGAGGAGTCCTTCCACCAAAAGTACCTTGAACAGAGGGAAGCACAAAAAGGAGAGAGAAAGAGGTAGGATGTTTTTGCTGTTTCTTAAATGCAAGGATTCACTGAATGAGAGGACAGATGAAAAACAGTCCAAAGGACAACTGATAAAGACCCATGCCACAACCTCTTTCTTGCCTTTGGACTTCATGATCAGAAAGCTTCTACAGACAAAGAGATTGTGCTATCTCTGTCACACAGTTGCCCCTGCATTCGCACAAGGTATAAAGTTTGATTTATCTAATACTGATTTCCTCTTTAGGTAGCCTAGCATGCTTTTTAAAAAATTGTTTCAATTTCAAGGCTATCCAACTCCATAGCAACCTTGGGTGGCTTACAGATAAAACAATTAAAAGAAAGCATATCAAGAAAAGCAAAGAAGACAAACGACCATTAGACAGAAGCAAAAACACAAACAGCAAAAATCACTTCAAAGGGACTCAACCACCCTCCTTGCCTTAAGCCTGAAAGAACAAACAGGACTTTAGCAATTTTCTGAAAGTAAAAAAAAAAAATACAAATACAAATCTCTGGGAAATATTATCCCCCAGGATGATATGAATCTGCTACGTTTGAATTAGTTTAATTCTAAGACATGAACCCAGAAAAATGTTTATTTTAATAGCCATTTTAGGAGAATAAATCTAGTTAGATCATTTTGCATTAGGGTTACTTTCCATGAGATGAGCAGATATGTAAACTTTATTATGAGATAAGAAATCAATAAAATTTAAGACCTCTTGTAGGTCAGTTAGTACAATGGTATGTGAGAATGATCTTGAAACAGGAGGAAGACTGCAGACTAGACAATGATCAGATAAAAGGCAGCTGAGCGCACAGAATAAATGGAGGGGGGTGATAAATGTCTTACAAAGGGCTTTTTCTAGTTTTCTGGACTGTAAAGGTGAGTTAGGGAGAGAGATACTTTCAGACTTTCAAGATCTATCCTCACTACAGGGAGTTCTTGACTTATAACCATTAGTGGCCATTCAAAGTTACAACTGTATTTAAAAAAAGTGACCTGTGACCATTTTTCATATTTTTGACCATTGCAGCATGCCCATGGTCATGTGGAATTAGGAGTCTAGCAGCATCTTCTTAGACCAGCAATGAAAACAATGGATTTCCAACACATCCATATTTTAATTGTGCATCATGTCCTGCCACATACATTGGACAGAACAATAGAAGAATAAGTATCCGCCTAGATGAACATAAAAATGCAGTAAAAAAGTTGGAACACACTTCCTCACTAGTCCAACACATGAAAGCCACAGGTCAGAGCATCAACTTCAATGGCACCAAAACCCTAGCCACTATAGAGAGAAAAACCCCAGCTACCAGAATAATCAAAAGCCTAGAGATTGAAAAAGACCTGAAAGCGATGATAGAAGAGATGACTTCCACCAGACTGTTAATTATCTGGAAGGCCTCACTCTGAAACAAGAAAAAATCTCCACACCACAGGCCAGCCAAACACCTGGGCATAAACAACTCCCCCGTACCTCCAGCACAAACACACCCCAACCAGGCACCAGATGAAACCTAGCTAAATGATAAATGATAGCCATGTGTTTACCCGGAGTCAAGCTGCACGAAAAAGCCTCCAATATCAGGGAAACACAGTGTTGCAAGCCAATTCAGACCAAAAAAAGCTTGTCAAAACAGGACAGAAGATATTCGAAACACCAACTCCAAGCAAGAACACAGCAAACTCCAAGGGACTAATAAACAGACACCAAGACTCCCAACCAATCAGGATGAAAAAAAAAAAAAAAACATTCTGGCACAGCAATTAGGCTAGCACCAAATTTAAAACAGAAACGGATGTGAAAGCCGACTCACAGATATGCAATAACCCAAAGCCTGATGATGGGCAGATGAGATTCTGCTGAAAACATTGCAACAAATTTAAAAGCACAACTATAATGACATGGGAAAATTTACCCGAACAAAGTTGAAATACCATACGACATACATAACATACATACATACATACCATACATACATACATATAAATATGAATAAATATTTTAAGTTTTCCGCGGGTACTTACATAGTGTGCCTGTCAGCTTCCTTTGGGTCATTATCCCACGTCGATTGTCTGCTTTTAAATTTGTCAGCAACGTTTCAGCAGAATTCTTCATCTCCCATCATCAGCTTTCTGTATTTGAGTTTGTATGTGGTCAGGGGTCTCACAGCGTTGGGTTTAAATTTGTGAGGCTTAGCCTATTCATTGTTGGCAGGATGTTTTTTTCTATATCCTGATTGTTGGAATCTTGGTCTGTTTATTGGACTTGGAAGTTTGTTTGATTGGTGTATCTAGTTTCTTCTGTCTGTTTTGTGGCTTTGATTTGGCTGGCAACACTCTGTTCCTGTAATTGGAGGCTTACAAGTCTTTGATGAACAGTCTGGTGATATAAATAGAAATATAATAGAGAGATGATTCCACCAGACTTCAAGTCGTTTGAAGCCTGCACTCTCAAATAGAAAGAAATTCTCCACACCACAAGCCGCCAGGCAAAACAACCTGGTACAAACAGACCCCTCTGATGTACCTCCAGCTCAAACACACCCCCACCAGGCACCCAGATGAAAAACCTTAAGGCTTCCTAATAGATTATAGCCGTCCTTTACGTGTAAGGCCAAGCTGCACTGAAAGCCTCCAATACAGAACAGAGTGTTGCCAGCCCATCAAAGCCACAAAACAGACAGAAGAAACCAGAAACACCAATCAAACAAACTCCAAGTCCAACAAACACAGACCAAGACTCCCAACCAATCAGGATGTTAGAAAAAAACATCCTGCCACAATAATAAGGCTAGCCTCCAAATTTAAAACCAACGGCTGTGAGACGCCTGACCCACCATACCAAAACCTCAATACCAGAAGCCTGATGAGGCAGATGAGATTCTGCTGAAACGTTGCTACAACCTTTAAAAGCAACTACAATGACGTGGGATAATACCCGAAGGAAGCTGAACAGCACACATGTAAAAGTACCCGCTGAAAACTTAAAAAACAAATATATATATATATATATATATATATATATATATATATATATATATAATATATATATATATATTATATATAATATATATATAGGTATATATCATATATATATATATATATATGCTTGTTTAGCTTCTTCGGGTATTATCCGTATTGTTAAGTTTCTGTTAAAGTGTAGCTCATTGTAGTTCTGTTAAAGTTCTACAACTTTACAGAACTACAATGACGGTGGATAATACCCGAAGGAAGCTAAACAGCACAAATGTAAGTTAACCCGCGAGAGCCTTAAAAAACAAAATATATATATATATATATATAATAGTATATATATATATATATATATTATATATATATAATATTATATATATATATATGTGTCGTGTGGTGTGTGTGTGTGTGTGTGTGTGTGTGTTGTGTTTGTGTGTGTGGTGTGGTTTTCTTATTGCGTTCTGGGTATATATTTGTATGGTATGTATTTAGGTTTCTTTGGGTATTTTCCCATGTCTTAATATTTGTGCTTTTATTATAGCGATGTTTTGGCAGAATCTCATCAGCCATCCTCAGGCTTGTGTATTGGGTTTTTTTTAATATTGTGTGTCAGGCTATATATGTATATTCCCCCCAGGTCCTTTTTTCTCCTAATAGTTTAATATCTGTTAAAAATCCGTAAACCAGATGCCTTCCATACCTTCCAGTCCATTCCTGCACTGATAAAGAAACCTCACTTCACTTAAATCTAATGGAGTCAGTTTCTCCCATTGATTTCTAAGGAATAAAATCCTTGAAAAGAAAAGTTGAAGTGAGGCAACGTTTCTCTACCTTCCTATTAAATCTTAAAGCCAAAGTAATGGGATCATTCTGTGAGCAATCTTTAAACCCCTTAAGTTTATTTTTCGCTCTTGATAATATATCCTTTAAAAAGCAAGTCAGATGAATTATTTTGGTAAATAATAATAACAGTAATTTTCAATCTTGGCTACCAAATCTGATTAATTCAGATAATCAGTAGGTCACAACAAAGAGATAGGGTTCTTTGCCTTTTTTTGCTACCTTTTAGGTTTTTTTGAAGTCCAGATCTGATTGCCTACATGCAAGGAAAATAATAAAACACCTTACCCCATCCCTATTTATACAGGGACATGGTGGCTCAGTGGCTAAAATGCTGAGTTTCTCGATCAGAAAGGTTGGCAGTTCAGCCGTTTGAATCCCTAGCACCTGTTACTCGTCCCAGCTTCTGCCAACCTAGCAGTTCGAAAGCATGTAGAAAAATAGGGACCCCTTTCGTGGGAAGGTAACAGCATTCCATATGCCTTTGGCATTTAGTCATGCTGGCCACATGACCATAGAGATGTCTTTGTACAGTGCAGGCTCTTTGGCTTTGTACCAGAGATGAGCAGTGCCCCGTAGAGCAGGAAACAACTAGCACACATGTGTGAGGGGAACCTTTACCTTTTGTACCTATTTATGCACTAGTACCCCTTCCATTTCCTTTTCTTTCTTCTGTGCTTCCTGCATTTAATTCTAAGCACCATAAGGCATTCTGAACTTTTCTTCATTGTTGTACTAATCCTGTTAGTTTTATCAGTATGAAGGTCAGAATCAATCATGCAGATATCCCTTGACTAATGACTTAGTGATTATTTGATATTATAACCTACCTGAAAAAGGGGACTTATGACCTGGATCCAACATTCTGACCATTGCACTCCCACACAAAGCTCAACAACAAGGCAATCATAGGCACTTGCAGAGTCCCATAGTTATGTCACTGCGTTTTATGACATTTCTGCTGAAAACCAGCACTTCTTCTGGCAAAAGGTAAACAATACCTTATGGCAAATGATAAACAATAACACATTTAACAACTGTGGGGTTATGCGCTTATGATTGTGCTATTTGCACTTAATGACCTGCAAAAATGTCTTATGTTTAATGACCATTATGACTCAGAACAGTAATGGACAGGTTCTGTTACAGTCAGAATTTGAGGATTATCTGTATTGCTAAAGATAGCAAATCCTACAGTAGTAAACTTTATGATGTACCAAGCTATACTTTGCTGGTTCCTTCTAAGATATGTGATACCGATTCCTACAATAGGCACAGCAAACAGGTAATATTTGGGAATTATGGAGGCATAACCCCACATATTTGAAACGTATTAGATTGGGTAAGGCTGCACAACATTACTTACCGGTACTTTAGGAGTGCTTGCAACTGCTAGCACGAGTAGCAGCAGTTATAAGCACTTTCAGAGCTGATAACACTTGAAAACCCGAGTGTGCTAAAGCAAATAGTAAATTATGCCAAACACTGTTCTGAGGGGTGGGGGGAAAGTTTTGAAATTAATCTAATTTAGGATTTTTGCACATCTGGAGTCAGCAATTTAGGTCTTCTACAAGGATTTCTCTTTTGTGTGTTGCTGTTATCTAGGTCAGGGATTTTCAAAGTGTTTCAGGCAATTGAATTTGTTACTTTTCAAAAAAATAATAATAATTCCCAGAGCCCTTTTTTCAAGTTGCAAAGATCTCACAATAGGAAATCAGCAATATAAGAAACAGGTGCCAATTGCCATCTGTCTGTAATGAGAAGGCTGATTGGGAATCGCCATGCAAGAAGGAAGCCTGTGTCTGCCTAAAACCATCCATTTGGCCTTGCTCCAGGGAAAGGGAGGAAGGCAGAGCTTTTATTTATTTATTTTATTCAACATATGGCATCTACGGAGGTCAGGCAGTCACTGATATACAAACATAAGTTTAAATGAAACATCATCAAATAAATATACATATATAGTACAGGGATGCAATGGTTCAGTGGTTAAAGATGCTGAGCTTGTCAGCTGGAGAGCTGACAGTCTGGGTTTGAGACCCGAGCTCTGTGCAATGGAGTGAGCTCCCATTACTTGCCCCAGCTCCTGCCTGCCAAGCAGTTCAAAAGCACATGAATGTGAGTAGATAAATAGGTATCACTTTGGTGAAAAGGTAAGAGCATTCTGTGCGCCTTTGGCGTATAGCCATGCTGGCCACATGACCACAGAAGTGTCTTTGGATATGCTGGCTCCCTAGGCCAAGAAACTCTGTTATTCCATGTTCTATGTTCCTTTTGGTTTGGCTGTGGTGAGATCATCCCAGGTGCCTTGAAATTTCCCGAGGAGACATTCTTAAACTATGTATGGCATAATTTGTTCTGAGAATTAGCTGAGAAAGACTGATCTTATTGGTCCAAGCCTAAGTTGCCACATCTTTCTATAGTTATATATTTGGATAGAAATCCAGGATAGCACCCCAGGTTTGTTTTCCCACAATTCTTGCCATGTCTGAAGGTACCCTTGAGAAATTTAACAAAATAGGGAAAGAATGAAAGATGTGGCTTCTATAATCCTGCCCTCTTCCAACCCTTTTACTAACAGTAGCTATGGTAAGTGTCTGTCTATTCTTTTAATGAAACAATGCATTGTTCTTGTGTGATTATTATGCACTGGGAAGTGATGAGCAGAACTGTGATTGGGAAAGAGGCTTAAAACAGACCAACATTCCAAGTTCCTGCATTGGGGAATTCTTTTTTTCTAGGATATTACTTTCCACAGCCACATCTGGACCATGTTCAAACTCAGTCTTCTCCCTTTTAGCTTCCTTCACCAACAAATCTTGTCCCATTCTGTTTTTGAATTTATCCTGGTGAACACCCAAAACCCCACAATCTTTGCACAATTTCCTTCCAATATTCTGTGGGCAGTGGTGGGATTCAAATATTGTTATCACCAGTTCAGTGAGTATGGCTTAGTGGTTGTTCTTTACACGTGTGCACACACTTTGTGCAGACACAGAGGTGTTCTAACTCACCTCCTGCAAGCCTGCACTCTCCCGGTCACTTCAGCAGCTGCCGCATGGCACTCTGCTGTGCCATGCAAAGCAGCTGTGCTTCAAATTCAGAGGATAAAGGTGAGTATAGGAACCCAGGCGGGTGGGTGGGCCTAACAGAAGAGCAGCAGAGAGAACTGATTTGGTCTCTGCTGCTCATTGCCGCTACCGGCTCGCCAGAACCAAACTGGGAGAATACCACCACTGTCTGTGGGTTCAAAAGAATAACAAAGGAACTAGCAGGTTGAAGACCATCACTTGCCAAGTAAGCTACTTAATTTTTTTTTCAAATGGACAGAATGCATTTTTCATTGTGTATCATTAGCAGAAAAAGCTCAATAAAACTAGAGTTAAGCAGAGCCACTTTCAAGCCTTAAAGGTCACAGAAATGTCAGGTGGAGTTTGAACACATCCTCCCACTAAAATCAATGAAGGTAAGAAATCCAATTGCTGTCTAAATTCCCAATTATGAATGGAATTGGAAACAGCTCTATAAACTGTGCATCAGTCTTTTTTTATTTATTTAGGCTCTCTAACTCAACTGTATTTGTATATAAAACAATCCTATTGATGAAAAACTCAACATTTCCCATTGCAACAGTTGATTTTTCTGACCTACTTTTATTCTCATTGAAAAACATGTGGCCAAGTAACAAGTAATTGTGATATACCTCATAATCAGCTGAATTGTATTTTGTTCAGCAGGTATAAATCATTACATATCGTGGAGCTAACTGATTGCTGCTTGCTTCTTGCAGCACATACATTTTTAAAAAATCATAATATAGCGGCTAAATCAGGAATGGCCAGGAGCAGTTTGGTGAACTGGTTGTTGGAAGAAATCATTAGGGCAGAGAACCAGTTGTTAAATTATTTGAATCCCACCACTGATGGTAACCTATCTAACGATTTACTTTATGATGTGTGAATTCTTCTCCAGAAGATAAGTCACTAAATCAAAGCCAGAACTAGTCATGAAGTTGCTATAGTATTTTTCTGTGATAAGGTTGTGCAATGCACTAATACTGAATGTCATAGGCTAGTATTGTAACAGATCTTTATATCAAGAACAGTTATGGTAATCAGGGCACTAATGATGGAGTATTGACTATTATTTTTTAATTAAGCCATGATAAAAGATGGGAACATGACAGTGCAACAAGCTAGGCAGAAGTTTATAATAACAGAAATATAAAGCTTACACCCAACATAGTAGTGTTGTTTATTGTCATGTAAATGAGTAAGAGAAAGCGTAAAAAACCCAAAGAAAAATACAGTAACAAGAACTAGCGATAAAGGAGGAGTTCACTGTAGGCCAGTTCATATTTTTATTTCATTATTAGCACTTGTATACATTATTGATGTAAATATACAAATTCCCCAAGAGAGAACAGGAATCAGTGAATTCATTACATAAATAAAATTCCACAAGATTGCATATACTTTTGTAAAAACTGTAACAAAAACAGCACTGTGAATATTTTGTGCATACATTTCTAAAAACAATCATTGTATAATATGAAAATTTAAAAGCACTATA
Organism: Laticauda laticaudata; assembly: GCA_004320025.1. Lineage (NCBI taxonomy): Eukaryota > Metazoa > Chordata > Lepidosauria > Squamata > Elapidae > Laticauda > Laticauda laticaudata. Next base: position 19,916 of record BHFT01000754.1, on the reverse strand, counting down.
ATAAAAAAAATGTACAGGTAGTTTTCAACTTCGAACAGTTCATTTAGTTATCCTTAGAAGTTACAACACTGAAAGAAGTGACATGATCATTTTTCACACTGATGACCATTGAAACATCCCCATGGTCACATGATCAAAATTCAGGCACTTGACAGTTGGTTCCTATTTATGATGGTTGCAGTGTCTCAGGGTCATATGATCCCCTTTGTGACCTTCTGACAAGCAAAATCAAGGGAGAAGCCAGATTCACTTAACAACCATGCTACTAGTTTAAAACTATGGTGATTTACTTAACAACTATGGCATGGAATGTTGTAAAATGAAGCAAAATTCATTTAACAACTGTTTCACTTAGCAACAGAAATTGCACACATAAATCGAAGATTACCTGTATTATTAGGCCAACCCAACATTAAAAATAGAAGATTTTTAAAAATTCAAGGATTGTATAACTTTTTTCCTTCCAACATTTTATCAGTTGCCTCTATTGCAATCTGAACTGTAAAATTATCATTCTAAACTGCTGCAGAAAAACATATTTGAAAAGATTTCTCTCATAAATTATTATGACTTGAACTGATATTCCTGTGGTCACATTTAATATCTGAATGAAACATTTACTAAGATAAAGCATGCATGCAGTATAGTGCAATGTAGATAAACCAGTGTTTTGCTTTAAAGTAGACAAATTGACAAAAAAGAAATGCAAAACATAATGCATTCAAAAAAAAGATCAAAATAGTTGCAATGCTTCTTTCTCTTTGTATACACAGAAGAATCATTTTTCAACAGAGAATTATAACGCATATTTAGAAGCTGAGCTCACTCTTCATTCAGGACATGATTAATTAGCGTGTATAATAAATGAATACAATTTAAATTCATAAAAGCATGCATAAAATTACAATATATATTGCTTTAAAGGTTGTATATATTTTAAATGGTTACACATCACTTCAAAGAGGGTGGCTACAAAAAATGACAATTCTGATCTTCTATTAAATACATATATGGTACAGAAGACACAACTACGACAGCAAATCACGACTAATGGTTTCTTCCAAGCAAAAAGTATGCTTTTTTAAAAAGTCTGACAATCGTTTGCATTGTTTCTATTTTCAGCCTTCATTCTTTCCTTAGAAAAGGAAGTTCCACTTATTAAATCATAACTTTAGAACTTTGGGGTACCTTCATTAATGGGTTCGTATCGATTAATGAGCGAAACAGCCCTTCCTTCATTCGCATTAAGCTCAAATTGCTCCTTTCTGAGAAATTCAGCTAGATTTGATGGTGATAGAACTTTTTTGTTTGCCGAGTAGCTGCTGAAAAGTTCAACCAGTTCTGGTCTGTGAAGAAGCATTCGGTATATTGCTCTGAAATCTTCCATGGTAATAAGTCCAGACTTCTGTTTGTCATTTTTCTACCAAAAGGGAAAAAATAAGATTAGTCAAAACCTAACTCCAAAACTAATTGTGAGAGGAACCTTGGAGTCTTAGTGGACAATCACTTAAATATGAGCCAGCAGTGTGTGACGGCAGCCAAAAATAAAGCAACCATATTTCTCATATAATAAGGTTGGGTCTAATTTTTTTTTACCCCAAAAAAACATTTAGGACATCTTTTCAGGGATGAATTAATTTCTCCCCCCCTGCGCACCCTCGCCTAGAGTGCCCCGTGGGCAGCCACGCCTCGCCACCAGCCACTCTACCAACAGCCGATCATGGTGGAGTGTGGACGGCTCCCTATCCCTGCCAAGCGCCTTTGCTACAGACCCGGGTCAGTGGGCAGGTGGCGGCAGCATGGATGTCCGTCAGCAGCGTTTCAACTGCTTCTCGGGCTTCCGTAACTTCCACAGTTCCTGCTGGCGGGAAGTGAACTCTGGGAAAGGGGTGTCTTTTATTCGAAAATAAGCCATTACAGGTAGTCCTCAACTTACAACAGTTCATTTAGGAACCATCCATAATTACAATGGCACTGAAAAAAGGGATTTGTGATCATTTTTCATACTTATGACTGTTGTAGTATTCCCCATGAGCAAAATTAAGATGCTTAGCAATTGATTCATATCTATGATGGGCTCATATGATCCCTTTTTGCGACCTTCTAACAAGCAAAGTAATAGGGAAGTCAGATTCACTTAACAACTATGCGACTAGCTTAACAATTGCAGTGATTCACTTAACAACTGTGAAACATCATAAAGTGGAGCAAAAATCACTTAACCACTGTGTTGCTTAACAAAGGGAATTTGGGCTTACCTGTGGTCATAAGTCAAGGACTACCTCTAATCTGATGGCAAGCCTAAATATGCAAGAAAGCAGGACAGAACTGGTATGATTAGGATTGAAATACATTCAAACTCATAGCAATGCTACTGTATTTCTCTGAAAATAATTTCAGAAGGTCTTATATTATTTTTTTCTCCAAAAGACACATTAGGCTTCTTTTCCAGTTAGGTCTTATTTTCAGGGAATTGCAGTATTAAATGTATTAATCTGACTGACGACCTCAACCGGGGCATAGTTTGGGGGTAGGACTTATATTATGAGCATTCTAAAATCACGCTAGGTCTTATTTTCCAGGTAAGTCTTATTTTGGGGGAAACACGGTATGACCTTCTCTTATCTCATACAGCTGACAAACAGAGAATTATGCTACAGGTAGTCCTCAACTTACAAACATTACTTTAGCAACCATTCAAAGTTACAAAGGCACTTTAAAAAGGGACGTATGACCATCTTTGAATTTACAACCATCAAAGCCTCCTCATGATCACATGATCAAAATTCAGGAACTTAGCAAGTAGCATGTCTTTATGACAGTTGCAGGTCATGTGATCACTATCTGTAACCTTCCCAGCCAGCTTCTTTCCAGCCAATCAATAGGAGAAGCTGAATTTACTTAATTTGTGCTTGATTCACTTAACAATTGCAGTGATTTGCTTAACAGTTGTGGCAAAAAACATTGTAAATTGGATGTAACTCATTTAACAGATGCCTTGCTTGGCAACAGAAGCTCTGATCTCAATTGTAGTTGTAACTCAAGGACTATCTGTAATAAAGATTTTATTTGATTTTATTTGAAACCTATCAAAGACAGCCATTTGCACTATTTCCTTTTTTCTTTTCTCCCATGCTGGCATAATACCAACGAAAAATGGACAACTTGCTCAAGTCTATCGTTTAATGTATATAATTTTCCCAGACCTAGATAAGACATTCCTGAGTCAGGACTTGCCTTGATTAAGAATACATTCAATGAATTAATTTTTCAAGGGGTGGAGGACAGGAAGAGAGGAAAAGATGTAATGGAAAAACAAATTACAGTGTAATTCTATGTCAGTAATAAAAGATTGATTGATTGACACACTGAAAAGAAGTTGACACAGTACAATTGCATCGAACAATATTTCAAATGGAACATAACAAATGCTCCTCTGAACAAATGCAACAAATAATAAACAAGAACATTACCTATCAATAATCAGAGCTACTTTGGTATAGCGGTTTAGGTGCCAGGCTAAAAACCAGGAAACCAGGAGTTCTAGTCCTACCTTAGTTATAAAAGCCAGTTGGGTGACTTTGGGTCAGTCACTCTCTCTCTCAGCCCAACTCATCTCATAGTGTTGTTGTTTTGGGGAATATAGGAGCAGAAAGGAGTATTAGGTTCCCTGTTTTAAGTTATTTATAAAAATAATAAAGGTGGAATATCTAAAAACATGTATTTCCATATTAAAAGAAAACTTTAATCTAGACATTTGCCCATTCAACATCTGAGAAAATGGCTTTGATCATATTTTTGTAACACATTTTTTAAATATATATATATATATATGTATATATTTCCTCACCTTAAAAACTTTTTTCACATGAACATAATCGTAAGAGATTTCAAACTTATTGAGCAGCTTTAAGGTCTTATCTATGTTGATCTTGCCCTCTCTAAATTCATCATAAATCATGTCCATGAACCATGTTTAGAAAAGTGAGTTAAGGGAACTCTCAACAACATTGACACTCTTAATCCAGAATATATCAAGAACACTGACAATCTTCATTCAGAAAACGATATAAGAGACAATCCTGTGACTTTTAATATTAAGATTTCAATGACCAAATGCATTTCATCTATTTCAGGGGTGTCAAACTCAGGGCCCGTGGGCTGGATGAACATCTAAGCTGGATGCTTAAATCCCTGGAAACTTCAAAGGACCAGCCCATGGTAGCTCTGCCAGCAAAAATGGAGCTCAGGAGGGCCACGTGCAACTCCCCCCGAACTCCATTTTCATTGGCAGAGGGCTGCCGGAGGCCGTCACAGCTGAAAATGGCGCCTAGGAGGGCTGTCCCCAAAGCTCTGTTTTTACTGCTTGAGCACTAGCAGAAAAAACTACTAGCAATAGTGGATCCACTGCAGCACCGCCCAGGCCACCACAGGTGCCCCTGACATCAGTGATGTCAAGCTAGACACGCCCCCTCAGACCCCCCCAGGTCAAATACAACCCTGATGCTGTTCTTAATGAAATCAAGTTTGACATTCCTGATCTATTTTATTTAGACTCAACTTTAGAAGGCTGAAATAACTTTGTATGGTAATGTTCTCAGTGAAATATTATTACAATAGAAGGAGAATTTCCCTCCATGGAAAAACAACTTCCCCGTCTTCTTTGAAGACATTTATGGGGGGGAAATAATAATAATTCCCGCATCTTAAGTATAAAAAGAGCCAGTTTAGTCAAGTGGTTAAGCGCTTGCCTAGAAACCAGGAAACTAGTCCTATTTTAAGCATGAAAATCTACTGGGTGTCTTAAAGTCATTCACTCTCTCTCAGCCCAACCTATCTCACAAGGTTGTTGTGAGGAAAATAGGAGGAGGAAGGACTATTGGGTATGTTCATCACCTTGAGTTACTTATAAAATAATAAAGACAGGATAAAGATCTAATAAATAAATAGTAAGTAATATGTTACATTTATATGTTGCCCAACTCCTAGTGACTCCCAGTTTAGGCATATGAACCAAATGTACACATAGGGATACCCATAAACTGCCATTAAATTCAAATGAAGTGTTGCTTGTTGTGAAGAGTTCACACAATGAACAAAAACTGAGAATCCTCAACAAAAGAATTAAATGGATATTTGTACAGAGAAAATGCTGTTTCCTTATAGGGCAGGGCCCAGCTTTGCCCTTTTTAATATACTGCCCATTACAAAAAATCCCTCTAACAGCAAACTTATGATTATTCATTCATTTATTCCTTTTGTATCATGCTGGGATCTAAGTTTATAAGTTATGAAAAACATTAAAGCATCCACAGTAAATATTAAAAGTCAGAGTAAAAACAATTAAAATCACATAAAATTGTAAATGGGCAGAAATAAGATAAATAAAAGATATGAAGATAACCCAAACTAACTAGTTGGAACACTTTGGGAGTTGTTCTCAGCATCCTCCAAAATGACATCAGGGAAAGGGCCAGTCTGATCTTGATTAAAAGATAATTCCAGAGGGCCACTGTTGACCTGGATTCCTTTTCCTTCCTAATTAGGTCAACTGGAATAGTATGTTTATCTGAATGAGGGTTTCAAAGTCCATGCAAGATTAAATTGCTCTCCTAGAAAAGTTTAGTTTAATTTATTCTCATTGCACCTTGTAAAACAAAATTAAATACCATCTTCAGTGTACATTATGACTGTGAAAATAAACACGAACAAACATCCTTCACATTCTATACGTTGAATTGAAAACCATTGATATTGCATTAATATTGCACTATACAGTAGAATTTAGAACTACTTGCCCTGGGATAGAAAGCTGTTTTTCAGCCTATTTGTCCTTGTTATTATCCTGTACCATCTGCCAGATGGTTAATAGTTCAAAAACAAGGGTTCCCAGGATCTTTTGAGAAAATGTTCTGAACTTTCTTAGGCAATGGAGCTATAAAGCTCTTCCAAAGAGAGGGGACAACCAATGATCCTCTGGGCACAATGACAATTAAACCCTCTGAGTTGCTGTTCCTATCTGCCCCTGTGCACATTGGCAAACCATACATAGGCTGCAGTAAGTTAAGATACTCTCTATAGGTGCAGCAGTTGAAGGTCACAGCAGTTTTCATCAGTTGTTGCTTTCTGAGAAGTCTCAGGTAGTATAAACCTCTGCGGGCGTCCTTTTGACCAGGGACTGCAATGTGAGCACCCCAGGTCAGGTCCTCTTTTATGTGTAAAACCCAGAAACTTTAAATGCCCATTGCTCCACTCGGTTCTTCATGATAAGCAAGGGTCGGATGTGCTGATCTGTTCCTTCTATAGTCCACTTATAAGCTCCTTGGTTCTTATGGTGTTGAGGACCAAGTTATTTCTCCACACCACGAAAGCAACCAGTCCACCTCATCCTTGGTAGGGAGATTCAGCTCCCCCGGAGATGCAGTCCACCAACCGTTTGTATCGATCTGCAAAATTTAAAGCAGAAAAGATTAAGAGTTCCAATAAAAAGCAGAGAAATGTGATCCAGGACATAGTCACCCCAAATATTCTGATTGCTGCTACTCTCCTCTTCAGAGGGATACAGATAAAGTCCTGACTTACAACCACAAACTTGAGCCCAAAATTGCTAGCAAGACATTTGTTAAGTGTAGTTTTATGGGCCTTTCTTGCCACAGCCGTTAAGTTGAATAGCTTGCATGTGTTAATTGTCTGTTCAGTGAAATCTGGCTTTCCCCACTGACTTTGCTTTGTCCAGTAAGAACACACGAAAGGGGATAATGTATCCCCGGGGATGTTTACAACCATCATAAACACGAGCCAATTGCCAAGACTTGGATTTTGATCACCTGACCCCCATGAGGATGCTGCAATGGTCGTATGTTGTCGAAAAAACAGTCATAAGTCACATTTTCAGCTGTGGGAACTTCAAACAGTCACTAAATAAATGGTTGTAGAGTCCAGACTAATCCTGATAATACCTGAATGTGAACTGGATGTTTCTTTTTTTTTTTCAAATCAATTTTTTGTTATTTTTCCACCAGTACAAAATCTTAAATTACATTTTCAACAGCGTGTTGGCTTGATCAACAGTTAGTGTTATTTTACATTTCCAATCACCTATTTGTACATAACATTAATAAAATTAGCTTATTTATATTTACTATATTGTCCATCTTTTGTCCATTTATCATTCTATATCTATGTCTCACTCTCTTGAGAATTTCTCCTACTAATCATCTTTTACAATTCTTATCTCTTCGTTTTTCTAGCACAATATACTATCTATGCCAACCTGAGTAAAAATCTGAATTCTTATTTTTCTTTATGTTTATTTTAGCAGTGTGAGCTAGTCCATTTTTGCACAGTTGCGTATTTTTTGAAAATTAATTCTTCTGTTGGGACCATATGTTCTTCTCCACATTATGCACATGGACTATCAGTGGTGCAAACATTAAATAGTTTTATCTTTTTCAGATATTGCTTTTTGAATGATCCCTAGTAAGTAGAGTTCCTGCAACGGATGTTTTCTATGACTGATTGGAACCACAGACTTTTCCATCGATAGGGCACTCAAGTGTTTGCTTGTTGAATGAGTGCCTTTGTGGATTTGGATAGGAAAAATCCTCAGTGTGAAGGAACCAAAGAACAAAGTATGTTCTTAGCTGTAGGTTTGTGAGAAAAGATTAAATAGATCTTTTTCTTTGTAAGGACTTAGTTTACAAAGAGTTCCCAGTCTTTCTTCCTGACAGTTAAACTAATAATGAGCTGGAACGATTAAACTTCCAGAAGTTGTAACAGCTCCAACACTGGAAGTTTTTTAAAGAAGAAATTGGACAAACCCTTTGTCGGAAATGGTATTAGGGTTTCCTCCTTGAGCAGGGAGCTTGGACTAGAAGACCTCCAAGGCCCCTTCCAACTCTTGTTATTCTGTTCTTTAGGTATCACCTTCTAGTGACTAGATCAGTGTTTCCCAAACTTTGCAATGTCAGATGCATAGCTTCAGTTCCCGGAATTCCCTATTCCCTAGGCCCTTTGCTGAGAATGATAAAAATTGACCAAGGTTGAGAAACAGTGGACTGAATTCGAGTGTTTCTCCACTTTAAGCAACTTTAAATGGTGGACCTCTCAACTCCTCAGAATTCCCCAGCCAGTGTGCTTTGAAGTTAAACTTTAAAGTTGCTAAGGCTGAGAAATAACCATCAGATAGTATATGCTTTCTTATTCTGGCTCATATATTGTTTTACATAAACTACACTATTTTATTCCCGTTCTTCCTTAATCGTTGCACAAAATTACTTATAGATTCCCCAGATTCTCCCACAGGACAGTAAAAGAAAAAAAAACAAAAAACAAACCCTACTGCTGTGAACCCACTACCGCTACCAACAGCTTATTCATCATCAAGGATAAGGACACTGACCTTTCAAGAATACTTAAGCATGGGAATAAACAGAGTTCGGAAGGACCTTGTAGTCATCTAGTCCAACCCCTCCCCAAGCAGGGTAAGCTTATACCATTTCTGACAGCTGGCAGTCGGTTTCTTCTTGGCGGCCTGTATGCCATAAATAACTTGGGAGCCACCAGGAATTCCTCGCCAATCCGATCCATCGGCCAACCAGTTGAGGAAGCTTGGAGAGCGGGGGTCCCTTCTCAGCTGGTGGAGGCGACGCGTGGGGGGGAACGCCCTCCGGAGCTGCCCTCCTGTTCCCTCCCTCCCTCTTTCCCTCCTTTCCCTTCTTCCCTCCTCGAGCCAAGGATATTATATTCTCCATTGGGTGCGCCGTTGCCTCCTCGCACGGCCCGAGCGCCTGTTCCTTACTGCGATGGTCTCAGCAGCTCCCAGCAGCGCCGCCCGCGCTCGCCCGCTCGCGGTTCTCCCCGCGGCTCTTTTGCCTCGCTGCCCGCCTGGACGCGCGCCAGTCGATAGCCGGCAGGGAGGCGACCCTCTGGGGCGCCAGCGGGGACGCGGGCCTCCGAGGACGTCACAACGGGCGAGGAGGGGCTGCCCTCCCTTGCATTTTTTTCCCCCCCAACGGCTCCCAGGTTGCCCCAGCGCCCCGAAGGGTTGACAGACGTGCGTCTCCTCCCCGTCGCCCCTTTGGCTTCCCGCCTGCTCCGCTGGCTCCAGATTTTCTGGCCAGAATAAATTTTGAAAGATGCTACACACACACACATCATCATCATCATCATCATCATTATATAAGATGGAGCATTAAATAGGAAAGGCCGCAAGCGGAAGGAGTGTGGCAAAGAAGGCAAAGATAGCAACCCACAGCGACAGTTGCCTTAGGTGGGACGAAACATTCGGAAGAACATCCGCATTGGCGATGTCACCATCAGTCCGTTGCAAAAGGTGGCCTTGCTCGGAACAGCTCTCATCCTCCATGGTGTCTGCAACACCTTCACCCACTCCTCCCAGTCCTTGGAAGGACTCAAGTTGATAAAAATGCCAAAATCCAGTCTAAATACCTTGCTGGCTGTCCCCTGAGCCATACGGAGGAAGGAGGAGGCAGGAGAGGAGAAGAAGAAGGAGAAGTAAGAAGAAGAAGAAGAAGAAGAAAGAAGAAAGAAGAAGAAGAAGAAGAAGAAGAAGAAAAGAAGACAGAAAAGAAGAAGAAGAAGAAGAAGAAGAAGAAGAATGAAGAAGAAGAAGAAGAAGAAGAAGAAGAAGAAGAAGAAGAAGAAGAAGTGGAAGAAGAAGAAAAGAAAGAAGAAACAAATGACCTGAACCAAAATGAAGAAAGGGGGTCAAACTTGATAGCCTTTAAAATGTCTGCGATTCAATTCTTCAGGAATTCCTCCTCCAATCCATGTTAGCTCAGGAGTTTCGGGGAGTTGAGTCCACAAGTTCTTAAACTTGCCAAGTTTGAAGATTCGTCTGGTCTAGAAGAAAAACTCATTGAAATGCAAAACATTTAAAATTCATGTACAGGTCTCCTTCGCTGTTCCTTCTCGTTTGATTCTCTGTTTTTATTTTTTTTCCCAAAAAACACTATTTCTGAAATTATTAATTGCAATAGTAAAAACTAATACAAGCTAAAAGAAAAAAAATAGAGTAAATGGTGCAAAGGGAAAAAAATAAAAGAAAATATTTCAAAAAAAAGAATGTAGTAAGTAGAAGAAGAATATATAAATGGCTGCAATCTTTTCAGGTCCCAAACAGCGTGCTTTTTCAAAAAGGCAACTTGATAAAGCGAAGTCCAGTTGCCTATTGAAAAAACGCCACCTGTGGGACAACCATTAAACTTGGATGACTAAGAATCTCCACAGACACTCTCATCTTCATCATAACAAGGTAAGCAAAATTTTGTCTTTTTTTCATCAGCCTCTCCAGTTTAATTGGACAGTTTTTCTCTGCCTTTTTCCCACATTTCCACTTACAACCATGCGAAATATGTAAAGATTATGTGTTATCATAAATTAATCAATCTTGTGCATGTTGCTGAAACATTGGAGACAGAATGAGAACACAGCAATAGTTACTGCTAGAGTTGGAAGGCGACAATTGAAGGTCTTTTTCTAGTCAAACCCCCTGCTCCAGAAGAGATTAATCCATTCCACCAACAAATGGCTGTCTAATCTCTTTCTTTCAAAGCTCCAGTGATGAAGCACCCATAACTTCTGAAACAATTCATTCCACTAGGGTTATTTTTCTCCACTGCTGGGAAATTTATCCTTAGTTCTACCGTAGGTTGATTGTTCCATCATAGTTTCTTGCCTTCTGATACGTTTTGGAGAAAGGTTACCCTCTCTTCTTTGTGCAGCGCCCTCAAATATTGGAACACCACTTATTCATGTCACCCTATACTTCTTTTCACCCAGACTAGACATACCCAATTCCTGCAACCATCTTCACATGTTTTGTCTCCAGGCCCTTAATCATCTGAGTGTGCTCTTCTCTGCCTTCTTATTTTATTTAGTTGATTTCGATTTGTCAATCGCTTACAAGATAATAGGATAAGATAAATATGAGTAAGAATACAGGAAAATAGGTCTGAATAAATTGGGGGACAATAGGACAGGGATGAGAGGCACGATAGTGCGTATGACACACCTCTTACAGGAACCTTTTAGGAATGGGTGAGTCAATAGTGGTAATTTGCAGGTTAAAGGAGTGGAGGATTAGAGGAAATAACAACAGGCATATCCAGGCATTGTTCCACTCTGTTGCAGGAAATCGTACTTTCTGCAATCAGTTGGACGCTGTTAACATGGAGTTTGTATTGTTGATGTGCTCTTGTATTGTTTGCAGTTGAAGCTGAAGCTAGTCATAACTGGTAGGACGTTTGTAGCAGAAAATTTTGTGTACTAAGCTTAAGTCCAACCTAGGTGGCGTAGTTCAAGCATTGTCAAGCCAAAATTTCAAGCCTGGGTGATATGGGGTATTCTTTGCGAGCAGAGGAGGTAGTTAGTCTCTTGTGAAATTACGTGAAATACTCGTCCCAATGTGCTCATACATCTTTTTACAATGTGACAAACAACAAACTGGATGCATATTCAGATATTATGTGATCTTGCTAAGTGTCATGAAAACAGTATTAATATTCACGTGATCGTGTTCTAGACACTTGTTACACATGGCATAAAGACAAACTGTTAAGCCCCTGTCACACAGCACCAACGATGGAAAGAGGATTGTAAACATGGAGAGAAACAACTTGCCATCCTGTGGTTAATGTGTATGCCATCCGTTCTGTACTCACTGCGCGTCCGTTTTTAACATACTCTCTTATCCGTCCAGCATCCGTCTACTGCAGATTTCAATCCGCTCAGAAAGGGTTTGAGCTGCACCAAAACTTTTTTAGCGGAAAATTGATCCAATGCGTCCGTTACTACATCTGCTACGCATTACGGGGAACATCCGTTATACGTCCGTCATCATCCATACATGTCTGCATATCCGCTAGGCACCTGTTGTGCATCCACGCAAACTCGCATCGCTCCAGTGGACCAATGGACTGCTACCAGGGTTGGCAGAATAGGCTCATGGACCTCCAACAAGGCAATGGGGACATGGAGCCTGGTGAATGGGGGAAGGGCAAAACCGGATAGATACTGTGGATGGTGCAAGGCCCCAACAGAAGCTTCACTGTGAAGGGAAGAAGCAGGCGCAAACCTCCTGCATGCAACTGCGTTGCAACTCCTTCAGCTGGAGCAGTGGATTGGGCAAGACAGTGATGGTAGATGCTTAATGTGAGCGTCCTTTCAGCCTTGTTCATCACACTGATGAGATTGTGCATGTATGTTGAGTGGCCTACAATGAATAGTCGGCAATTTAATAAAGAGAAATTGTTATGTTGAATTGTTGTAATGAATGGATTAAATTGTTAATGATAATAAAGCGGCCATAGGTGTGGCACCTGGGGGTGGACCACTTACAGTCCCACTATGCTTGCACTGGAGGTATCTATCCACAGCGGATTTACCCATCCCACAGCTATACCACAATCCACAGGTATCCCTGCCCATCCCACTGTTATCCTAACCCATCCCACAGAACTATTACCCATCCCCACAAGCATGCAAAGCTTAAACCATTTCCTAAAAGTTTCCACCAAGACTTTATTTACTAAAATAAATGAACCCCAAGTGTGTGAAGCAAAGATAAGACTTTATTAATAACAAACTGCTAAAAAGCAAAAATGACCCAAGTAAAGGTGTCCCAAGCAAAGATAAATCAAACTGTAGCAACCCAGTCTCTTGGCCACTCTTCTCATGTCACTCTGAGAGTGACCATAGTCTCAGGGGTGAAGGCGTCCAGTGCTGTGGAGCGTTGGCTGCTGCTGGAGTGCTGGTCTGAAGGGCGCCATTGGGGTGCCTGGCCCTGAGAGGGACAACAGGCGATGGTGTGTGGAGGAAGCTCTCAGAGAGCTGGCTCAGTCCTGTTGATGTTGAAGAGCCCCATCTCCATGACAATGGGGTCAGTCCCAAGACCGATACAATGTTTGAGGCCAAGGGTCTTGGCGTGTGGGGCTGCGAGGAAGGTACAGTGTCGTGGGCTGTCTGGTCTGCAGGGTGAGCGACGGTGAGGCTGTCGGTGGCACTGTAGGGTGTCGGGGCATCCAGTGGCATGGGTGGATCTGTGGTGTGCGTGCATCTGTGGCGTGGGTGGCACTGATGGTGTCGTGCATCGGTGGCATTCGATGAACCTGGTGTAGGACTGGGAAGGCTGCCTGTACTGCTGGTAACTCCTGGTAGCGTAGCCTTGGTAGCGTGCAGGGCCTGTGGAAAGCCTTGGAAGTGCTCGCTTGACATCACCTGGGGTGCGAGGAGCAGACCTGGGGATGGGTCGCGAGCAGCTTCAGCTGGGTCTGGAGGTGTTGTGCAAGAGAAGGACCGGTGATCCTGTCCCTTCACCACCTAGGGTACTGTTGATTCGGACTGTTCATGAGGGTCTGGTTGACAAGTGAGAGGAAGGGCTTGCGGTTTGGGATGGTATGTCGTGTGTACCAGCTGAGAAGAGGAGAGCTATGCTGCTTTTGATGGTGTCCCTGATCTCCAAGCAGGGACAGTGTGGCTCTGTCCCTCCGGTCTGGCTCTTCTGCTTGCTTCTGTGGAGGTGGAGCTGGGGGTGGGTGTGGGTTGCGTCTCTGGTGTCAGTGCCCTCTCCTTTGCTCCCACTGCGTCGGGGTCTTCCCAAACGCGCTCCGCGCATTAGGAGAGGTTGCAGCTGTCGGGGGGTCTCCGTCATGGGACGCTCCACAGATACCTGCCTGTGACACAGGAAACTGACTCTTGGCCAGAAGAGGACGGGCTCTCTGTGGGCCTGCCTGAGAGAGAGGTTAGACAGAAGGGGCTGCTCCTCGATTGCGGATCTCACCCTCCAAGAAGCTGCACTTGGCCGTCACGTAGGGGTCTCCCCCGTTGGTGAGCTGAGACGCGTGGCTGGTCAGACTTCTTGAGGTGCAGCTTCCCATACCAGGTGTGCATGTGCTTCCACCATCCGAGGCAGGACCTCCGAATGTAGGCCCCAGCTTCTCTGCCTTCTCGTCTCAAGCAGCCTGCTTCCTCTTGGTTGCGTCTCGATTAGAGCCTGTGTCCGCTTCCGGCCATAGTACACATTCTTCCCTCAAGCCATTCGAGCACCTCATCCTCATGTTCCTCGGTCCGATGGAAGTATTTCCTCCTCTCCCCGTTTCTCTAGCCCGACTGTCTTGTACTTCATTTGTCTTAGTTGTCATTATTCTCTCTCGTCCCGTGTCTGGCGGTCAGACCTTCTGGCCCTCATCAGAGGGCTATCGGGGTTTCTCAGGTGGCTGCTCACCACACACCAGCAGCAAGCAGCAGCCAACAACAACAGTAGCAGCAAGCAGCCCCAGGCAGGTCGCAGCACCAGCAGCACCAGCAGCCCCAGCAGCACCAGGCCGGACCAGCAGCCACCAGCCGACCAGGCAGCACCAGTAAGCACCAGCGCACCAGCAGGCACCAGCAGCACCAGCCGGACCAGCAGGACCAGGATCAGCAGCAGCAGAGTAACACAGCAGCACCAGCGAGCACCGGGACACCAGCAGCACCAGGAGCAACCAGCTCAGGACCAGGAGCAGTGCCCAGCACAGTAAGCACCAGCAGAAGCACCAGCACCAGGAGCAGCGCCAGCAGAGGTTAACACCAGCAGAAGCACCTGCACCAGGAGCAGGCGCCAGCAGCCAGATAAGCACCAGCAGAAGCCACCAGCACCAGGATGCGCGCCAGCAGAGTTTGCACCAGCAGAAGCACCTAGCAGCAGGCAGAGCACCAGCAGAGAAAGCCCCAGCACCAGCAGAGTCGCCACACAAAGCAGAAGCCCCCAACAGAAGCAGAGTCAGGGCCAGGGGTGGGATGGTGGCCCTGTCCTTCTGCCAGGGCTGCAAAATGGCACAGGCTTCCTCTTGCTTCCCCCATGGTTTGTGGCTTGGAGGATGTGGGTCTGGCAGGCAGTCTTTCCTTATCGGCCCACCTGGTAGGTAGCGCGGAACCCGTGTGCGCTCTTGTAGAGCGTGAGCAGCTTCATTGTTTTAAATTATTTCCTGTGAGTGATTGCTCTGATTCCAAAATGCATCAACTCACGCAAGAGCGTGTCGCAAGGTCCAATATAATGAAACGAGGCTTTGGCCATTCCAACTATCGGTCTTATTCGCTACGTGCATTCCGCTAGGATCCGCTCGGCTCTCCGCAGGAGCCGCTTGTATCCGCTCACCTCTGCTCTGCATCCGTTCTTCCTCTGGCATTCCGCTTCGCTGTGCTCCCCCGGAAGCCCTGGGATCGTCCTCTGCTTCCATCCGCTAGGCTTCCATGGAGCATCCGCTTTACATATTGCTACATCCTCTTCCCATCGTTGCTTGCCGTTGTTGTCCGCTTGTTTTATGCAAAATGTGGGGCACTTTGAGAGCGGATAACAACGGATGGAAAATTTTCTCGTCCGCTGTGTCCTTTTTACATACTTTTTGCATCCGTCGGCCTATGTGACAGGCCCTTAAGCAGAGAACTTCCAAATCATTTGGAAAATGATGAAATATTGAATAATTTGTGTAGAAGCAGCCAACATCAATGTACTACCTGCAACTCTTTGTGTGAAAATAATTATAAAAGCTTGTTTGGACAAATATTCAGGGTTTCATCCAAGGAATAGCATTTTTTGTATACTTCACAAACATTGAATAAAGTTTTTTAGGAGATTTTAAACAATGTCCTGATGGACTGATGGATTCAGGACTGAATTTTGTTACACAGTGGCTGAGAAGAGAGAAGGATGCTGAGGGTTTCCCAGGAATTTTTCTCCATCATCCTATAGAAATAAATGTATTTCTTTATTTTCCCTGCCTTAAATCAAACTTCTCAGAGACTTCTCAGAGTCAGGGACTCTCTTTGAATTCCCACTGACAGTGAGAAATGCTTTTCTTCTTTCAAAATCAAGCATCAAGAAATGTTATTTGACAAAGCAATTCTATCTATCTATCTATCTATCTATCTATCTATCTATCTATCTATCTATCTATCTATCTATCTATCTAATATATCTATCATATAACTAATTTGTAGCCTGACATTTAAAAAATAATAGATGTATGTTCTTTTCAATTTATGAAATTAAATTCATATAAGTTATGCAAAATTTTTGAAGAGGCACAAATCTTTGAAAAGGTTGCAAATGACAGTAGCACATCTAAGCTATAGTCACTCTTCGGCACTTTCCATAATTCTTGTTCTGCATTGTAAAAAACTCAGATACTCTTGAATCCAGATGTAACCACCAAGTTCCATTGATGGTTCCATTCCCCTTGATGTCATGGAGTGACAAAACAATTGTTTTCTCTGGCATTTCTCCGGGTCAGAGTACATGACAGTCTCAACAGATCCTAGAAACTGATATCATTTTTGTGTGCAGAACATAACAGATTTCCCATCTATATTCATTTTCAGACGCTGTAAATGTTTTCAAAAAAGAATACAGAGGAACCAGTACAACAGACCACAACTCCAGGGTCCTCCAATGATAAAAACAAGGGTAATATATCTTTTTTTTATGTAGTTGTTTTTTTCCTAATAATATAAACACTTAGTATCTGTCCTCCATGGCCCACATGCATAAACACACAGTCAATATGGTAAAGTTCTGTTTTAGCCTCAGAATTTGTTAAACAATATTTTTGATGGGATTAAGGGATTTAATAAACTTTATTTGTTTATTTGTGAGATTGAGACTGCCATGAGCCGTGGTGGCACAGTGGTTAGAATGCAGTATTGCAGGCTAATTGTGCTGACTGCCAACAGTTCGATATTCACTGGCTCAAGTTTGGGAGAACTGGCCAGATGCCCTTCCTATTGCCAATGCGAGTTTTGTTCTGCAGATATATTCTTATTGTCCCCAGATATCTGCCTCAACTTCAGATCGAACTCACAGCCTCCTGATTGTGAGGTGAGAGCTCCACCTTTTAGCTACTGCAACAGTCTCAGAGGAAGATAAAATGAGGATCCAAATTGTTGGGGGCAATATGCTGATTCTGTAATCCACTTACAGAGAGTTGTTAAGCACTCTAAGTGGTATATAAGT
The DNA here is from genome assembly GCA_004320025.1 of Laticauda laticaudata. Lineage (NCBI taxonomy): Eukaryota > Metazoa > Chordata > Lepidosauria > Squamata > Elapidae > Laticauda > Laticauda laticaudata. The sequence continues at coordinate 2,905 of BHFT01000754.1, read as the reverse complement.
CTAAGTGCTATTGCTATTGCGAGCTTTCACAGAAACAAAAAAAAAGCATGCATTTTTGCAAGAGGCATTTCATATTTATTTTTTCCCCCAAAACTTCAGATCTCACTGCTACTGTTGAAACAGTCCCTCCAAAAACTGAGCCAGCACCAAAAGAGGGTGCAGCTCAACCATCTACAGATGCTAAAGCAACATCAAAACAACCTGCAGCCATTCCAACTTCGGAGGCAAAGGAACCTGAAAAACATGGTAAAACCAAAGAAATGACCAATTATGAAAATATGACTATCTCACACAAGGTGCCAAATTATAATTTCAAATTCGGCAGAGCAAATTATGAAATGAATAATAAAACTGTAATTGAATACTTACACTGAAATGTGAATCAATTGTTTAAAAAATCATTTGTCCAGATCAGTCACAAGCTAAGCTGAACCAGTAATAAATGTTGGTTAATTTGCAGATCAAACTTTTATGTACTTAGTCAGATATCTGTAAGCTCTATTGAATTTCTTTTAAGAAAGAAAGTGAAACTGATACAATAGACTCTACTCCAGAATCCTCAAGTATTAGTAGTCTTGAAAAGACTAAGGATTTCCTTAAGACCAATATACAATATACACTGTCAATTAATGCTATTGCTTTCTTTGGGTTTCTTCTAGATTTGTTAAGTATTTTTTTTCCAAATTGGTCTTGTTACAGCATTCTATAAACTTTCTAGAAAATAGATATATGATTTTTTTTTCTTCCTACTGTTTTCCCACAAGTGTAGAGTCTAGTCTTCTTCTGTTGGATCAATCGAGTGTCGATCCATTGGTTGCAACAGGAATTGATTGATCAGTTTGTTGTCCAAGCTGATGTAGTCAGCTGAGAAAGATTAATTCACCCAAAGACACCCAGCCAGCTTTCAAGCCTAAGGCACAACTAGAACATAGAATAGTTTTTAATATATGTGATTTTTATATTCTGTTAATTCTTGATTCGGATCCACTCACATTTGATATAAGATGGATAGCTATGTAAGTATTTTAAATAAATAAATAAATAAACCCACCAGTCTCCTGGTTTCTAGCCTGATGTCTTAATCAGTAAACCAAAGTGATGTAAAATATATGGGATTTTGTTTTTAAGTCCCAGGCCCGCCACCGTCTTCAGATGCTAAAACAACCGCAAAACAACCTGGGGACCTTCCAACATCACAGACAAAGGAACTTGAAAAACAAGGTAAAACTAGAAGAATGGTAAATTGTCACAATGTGGACATTCTAATTAGCCAGAGATTTTGTTTACTACCAATCTTTTGCTAGTAGAAAATATTTTTGAAAAATGTACATGGGCTAATGTATTAGCAAAATACCATCCATAAAGAAACTTGTAACGAGTATTTTGCGGCCTGTGACACAACAAATGGTTCAGATGTTAGAGGAGAAGCCAGAGGTGGGTACTCAGCAGGTTCTGATTAGTTCTGGAGAACCAGTAGTGGAAATTTTGAGTAGTTCAAAGAACCGTCAAATCCCACCTCCAACTGGCCCCTCCCCCATCTATTCTCTGCCTCCTTAACGAGCGTGGCTCACTCAGCAACAGAAATTTTGGGCTCAAATCTGGCTCAAAGACCATCTGTACTGAAATCTATACAGAATGGCTTGCTGGGGAATTCTGGGAGTTGAGGGTCACAAATCTTAAAATTGCCAAGTTTGGAGATCCCTAGTTTTGAGAATTGGGGTATCAGGTATCGGAACAAGCAGAGGAGGACATGGACATTTTGAAAACATGGTAAATGGGAGCATGAGAAGGAGAACACGCTAACTATTTGATGTTATTGGAACCTGCAATAAAATTACAATATAAAACTGGGAGGAGGAGGAGGAAGAGGAGGAAGAAAAAGTAGAGGAGGAGGAGGAAGAAGAAGAGTAAGAGGTGGAAAAGGAGAAGGAGGAAGAAGAAGAGGAAAAGATGGAAGAGGAGGAGGAGGAGGAGAAGGAGGAGGAGGAGGAAGAAGAAGAGGAGGACAAGGAGGAAGAGGAAGACAAGGAGGAGGAGGAGGACAAGGAGGAGGAGGAAGAGGAGAACAAGGGGGGAGGAGGAGGAGGAGGTAGTACTTGGGTCTACATGAATGGGTCTGTGTGAGATTACTTTTTCCAGCATGAGAAAGATTGGTTTTTCAATTACAAGGTGTCAGAATCAGTTAAGGGGCAAAAGCCTTCAACCTTGTAATTGATTAAGATCTTGTCAATTTCAGGCATCAGTGCAAACTGGTGAGAGAGTACTAATCAAGATCATGGTATAGCTTGTGTTCCATTGAGGTTCCATTAGTACTTCTTTAGGAGGCAGTGGGCCATGGAGAAGAGCATCTCAGAAAGAGATTCTTAAAAAGCTGGACAAGGTTTGATTTTAAGGCTATGCTTTCCAGATGGAGATCACGAGGAGAACAAGGAGGATATGTCCTCCTTTTGCCAGATATCAGTTCACCCAATCTGAGAACTTTTGGGGATACGTCAAAGAAAACTTTCCACCCATGAAAAATCTGTTAAAAAGGAATTGTACTGTTATAATTTTAATTAGTTGACATACACAACAAAACAGGAAAAGTGTTTCACATGAATTGCTTACTGAAAAATGAATACATTGGGCTATTATCTCATGGTTCCTGCTGGTAATATAAATTTTTCCTAAATTGTTTACTCACACATCCTGCTTGGAATTTCTCATCGACAGGTATTGTGAGTGATGCAAAAGTCCCTCCTCAGCCAGGAAGTGATCAACCTGTAGACAAGAAATCCACTCCAGAACCATCTCAGCCTCAAACGGAAGTTAAAGTACAAGGTGGGATGAGAATTTTTAGGGCAGAATATAATTTCAGTTTCATTATGTTTCCCTTGTTTTCCTTTCTTTTCAACTTTATATATAT
>BHFT01000752.1:6276-73149 GCA_004320025.1 Laticauda laticaudata | reverse complement strand
TTTCCAACGGATGGCAAGCTTTTTTTAACATTTTACATCCTCTTTGCATCTGTAAGTGCAGTGGGACAGGGCCTTTAATGCCTTCTACTGATTGTCTCCACTGTTGCAGCTCACAACTGATTTGAAAGATTTGGGTTTCATTTCTTATCTATATATAGTTTATGTAGTATATGGATTATATACAATTTTCCAATATTATGGCCTCTGGCTGCATTGAGATTACAATCCACAGATATCAACTCTTTATCATTATTATGTGTAGGTAATCTACAGTTAGATTCATAGTCAAAGATTGGTAGAAACTTAATAATTCAAATAATAACCAAGGACCTAAGAATTATTAAGGCAGCATCTAAAAATATAGGCAGTTCCAAGCAGGGTGGATGTTTTTGTAGAAATGTTGAAGTTAAATTCAATATTTCTAGATAGCAGGGAAGCAACTTTGTGAGGTGGTCTATTGTAATTTGAATGGTTGCTAAGTTAGGACTACCTATATGTATTGGTTATACAGTCAGCTAGATGTTTAGTTTGGATTTGGCATTTTATTCACCTACTGAGTGGATAAAGTGCTAAATCTGACATCTGGGATAGGCACATGTTGTTTGGTTGTATTAAAGTATCATTGCAGGATGTAAATTGTTCTGAGTAAAACTGTTGATTTTGTCAATACCAATGAAATTTAAGTGATGCTCCAGCTGTTTTGGGATTGCAGCCGATTACTATTGGTGTTATCTTTGCTTTCTTTTGCCACAAATGTTCTTCTAATATTCACAGGTTTTGTATTTTGTGATTTTCTCCAATTCTTTTTCTTCTCTTCTGTTGTTTGCAGGTACTGCCACATCCATTATTATTATTAGGAAATTTGTTTTCCATTGAGTTAGAGTTTCAGAGATATAAAGACAAAAGTTTTAGTAGTACAGAGTGTATTATATTATCACATATACAACAATATAAAATCACAGCTGCCAGTTCTTTAGCTGGTTATTGGCTTTAGTTCTTCCCCAAAACCTAGAATGTTGAAATGTATTGATGTGGCATATGTGCAGATCCAAGCAATGTGGCCTTTTCTAATTGAGTGATGGAAATTTTGTCAATTCTGTGATAAAATTCAACAATTTTGTGATTGTTGTCCAAGACTTTTTGGTATGACATCTAGTGTGCTGATAACCACCAGCTGGTGTATGCCATAATCTTTCCATTTCGATTTTCAGGTCTTGGTAGTTTGTGATCTTTCCAATTTTTTGTCTTCTGTTCTGTTATCCCCTGGCCCATCAATTTTTCACACTTTGTTCTTTTCAATCACAGTTAAATCTGGTATGTTTTGTGCCAAGATGTTATCAGTCTGTACAGTGGTGGGATTCCATTTTTTTAACTACTGGTTCTATGGGTGTGGCTTGGTGGCTTGGGAAGGATACTGTAAAATCTCCAGTCAGAGGTGGTATTTGCTGGTTCTTCGAACTACTCAAAAATTCTGCTACCTGTTCTCCAGAACTGGCTAGAACCTGCTGAATACCACTCCTGAGTCTTTGTATTTGAAAATACTATACTTTAACCTTCCCATTTTCAACTACTTTTTCAACTCTATGTTCCCACCAATTTTTTATTACTGGCACATTAATTTTTATGGATGTTCCAGTGAATCATTTGGCAACTGTGTTATGTTGTTGTTTATAGTCAGTTTGTGTGATCTTCTTGCACAAGCATTATTATTATTATTTTAATTTATGACCTTGAGAATACTAAAGCTGTGAAGTAAATAGAAGTACTGATATAATGCCATGGGTAGCTTATGGTTTCAGATCATTCCATTATTGTAATTAAGAATCTTATGCAAAGTTACAGAAACAGTAACTTTAGGTTACTGTATAGGTTTTTGTGGTATGCTTGGGTAATACAAGATGCTAGATCCCATGAGAGTGTGCCATGTATTGTGGTAACTCCTCATAAGATCTTCCTGTGTGGTCCCACTATCTTCCAGTTACATACTGGTATCCGAAATAATAGTTCTGAAGTCTCCCTTTCTACCAGATTAACATAAAATTCTTGTTTTAGTTTCACTGTACTGCAATAAGGTATCTACACAATTTATCTTCTAACTTCTTATTCTGCAGAAGATTTAACTGCCAGTGTTAGTTGTCATGTCAGTGCTCCTACTGAGACATGCTATGGATTCACTTAGGACCTCAGTCATTTGGGACACTCTGGTCTAATGCATTTGCTTTCCCTGGATTGCTGTAATCCAAAATTCACACCTGATTGTTTCACCTCTGAGAAACAGTAGAACACTAAAAACTTTTGGGTGAAATGCTGAGTTCCATTCTGTCCAGATAGTCATATTGTTAAATTGTGATTCAAAATGTCAGTTAGTGATAGGAAATATTTTAAAACTGTAGAATATACTTATCAGCTATTCAGAAAGCATCTAATTTAGACAAGAAAAATTAGAGAATTGTGAGAGTGCTGTTTTTCCAGCTCTAAAAGAAAAAATGAGGCAGGCAGGGGAGGGGGAGGGAAAGGGAGAGAAGAAGAGAGGGAGGGAGGAAGGAAGAGGGGGGGAAGAGAGAGAGGGATTTAGGTATTTTGACCAACATACTTCAAGACGGCCTATTAAAAATTGAAATAACTTTGGTTACATGCTGAAGAGCTTGGGCTTAAGGGGGCTCCTTAGTGTAAATGGACTATGCAAGCCAAAAACAATACTAATGTTTAGCTGCTGGCTCAGTTCAGCCTTTTTCAACAGCAAATCGTAATTGCTTTAGGACTTCTGGAATCCACTTTTGAATTCAAAACATCAGACAAATAATTGGATTTCCTGCAAACATGCTGAGCTGTGTTCCTTTCCCTGTCTTGCTTTATGTCCTCAGGGTTGCAGCTTCTGCTTTATTTCAAGCCATACCCAGTAGGATAATTGAAAGATGGGTAGATTGCTCTGCCTTAAAATGTCCATTCTTGTTAAGGAAGATTTCCTCCATTGTCTTTATCACCTCCCATGGAAATTATTCACATTAGAGGCCCTGAATCAAGAGATCAAGTCAAAATGATTTTGCAGTTTACCAGTCACCCTGATGCCTTCACCTCACAGCTTTGCAATCCAAGCCAATTACATTCTGGCTGACTTATTTTTAACATTGTCTATTCACTTCATGTGTTGCGTTGACTGCAGGGCAGCTTTAAATATGCTTTGGGCTATTTGCCTAGACTGTGCCTGCTGCAGGTAAAAGTCAAGCTGGAATACAGCTTCTCTTTGATTTGGGAGAATGTTTAAGTGTCTTGTATCAAAGATGAAGCATCAATTCCCTTTCACAATGAGAAACAAACAGAAACAGAAATGCTCCAATAAAGAAGTATGTAGCTTTTCACAGCTGATTTAAATTAATGGGGAAGAATAGATTAGGGAGGGGAATGGAAGGGAAGAGAAATTACCCATTGTATTTACTAGTATCTGGATTATATCTTTGGTTTACATGGTTACCATTTAGCAAATATTCTCTAATTTACTGACAAAAAAACCCCAACCAGATACAAATACAATATACCATAATTAAAAACAGAAACATTAAAAAATGTCGGGAAAAAATAGAATATTTTCTATGTAGAAAAAAAAATGTGTTGCTATCTCTGCTTAAATGGTTTGTGTATACCAAAGATCTTGAACAGATGTTTAAATGAACATAAAGAGGGCATTACAGGAAATCTCTGTGGCAGCCTTTCCACAGAATAGAATAGAATTCTTTATAGAATAGAATTCTCTATTGGCCAAGTGTGATTGGACACACAAGGAATTTGTCTTGGTGCAAATACTCTCAGTATACATAAAAGAAAAGATACATTCATCAACAGAGTCAAGAATCATAAGGTACAATCCTTTAAAGCCTGTACAACTGCACCAACGGGTTGCAAAGAGGATGTAAAATGACAAACAGCTTGCCATCTGTTGGTTAACGCGATGTATCCGTTCTGTACTCACTGCTCCGTTTTGCTTCCCTCTCTATCCATCCAGCATGCCATCTATTGACTTTATCGCTCCGAAAGTTTTGAGTGCTCAAAACTTTGCACGGAAAATGTATCCAATTCCGTCCGTCTCTGCATCCGCTATGGCCATCCGCTAGGCATCTGTTCTGCATCCGTTTAACGACAACCGCTATATCCGCTAGGCATCCGCTGCGCACGCGCAACTCCATCCGCTCAAGCAGGGAGGAGCGGAACGGCGCCAGAACGGATGCCTAGCGGAAACAAAGCATTTAAAACGGAAAAAAACGTTCCCAGAGGGGACCTATCTCGGATATTAAAGGATGTCTACGAGGATGCCTAGAGGATGCAAAGCGACGCCTATACTGCTATAAAAAGGGGGAGCACCTCATCTGGATTCACTTTCAGAACAGCAGCCTGCGGTGCGGGACCTCTGCAGCCTTCATCTGCCTCTTCCTCTCCACAGCATGCAGTCAGTCCTGTGGATCGTAACAAGTCCTTTTGGCAGCATCAATCCTTCTGCAACCTTGTGCAAGCATCTCCAGGCTCTGTGAACTCTACTACGGGAAGAAAAAAGAGGCGGCCAAGAAGCATCTGGGAACAAAGATGTTCACCAGAAGAGCAGAGGACGGACTGTAACAACAAGCTGATGGTGGAGCTCAGGAATGAAGCACACTCGGGCATTCCAGAACTTTCATGAGGATGCCTTCAGCCACGTTGACGAACTTGTTGCAGCGGTGAACACCCAGGTTGACTAAGGCAAACACCAACTTCCAGCCCAGCCTGGAACCTGGGCTCAACGGTGGCACTCATCGTGCCACCTGGCCTCAGGTCCACCTAACAGGAGCATGCCGTAACGGCTGGAGGGTGCCCACGCAACACCAGTCAGCATTGTGGCCAGGAGAGTGGTGCAGGCCATTATCGAAGAATACAAGGAGGAGCTCCTCCAGTTGCTCTCCAACTGAGAACGGAGAAGAAAGTTGCAGAGCATGGTACAGAAGGTGAAAACTCCCCCACAACCGTTGGATGCCATAGATGGCAAGCCGTGGCCCTGCACAATCGCCAGCCAAATCACGGTCCTCTTATCACAACTACACAGGGCTTCTTTAGCTCATCCTCTCGCCATGGCTCAATGCTGACTACAAGCTTTATGTACATCGATGCTTCAGGGCAATGGCTATACTTCAGAATGCCCAGGTATACTCAACGCAAGTGACCTCAAGGGGTGGGCTGGAACGCAACCTGCATCGTGGCTTTCACAGATCCAGAACCCTGCCCACATGTGAGGAACATCGTGGAAGCTTGTGCATCTGCACAATCTCATGCGCACCTGCTACCTCAGGTTCCAGCTGCCCACGGTTCCAGGCTGGGCGGAAAGTTGTGTTTTGCCCTTGGGTCAACCTGGTCTCACAGCTGCCCACAACTTCGTCAAACATGGCTGGAGGCATCCTCATGAAGTTCTGGATATGCACGAGTGTCTTCGTTCCTCAGCTCCACAATCAGCTTGTTATACAGTCTGTACTGCTGCTCTTCTCACGATCATCTTCAGACCCAGACACTTTTCTTGCCGCCTTCCTTTTCTTCCGTAGAACAGGTGAAGAGAGCCTGTAGATGGCTTCGCACTGTTGTGAAACGATGGTGGCTACCAACAAAGAGTGTGTGATGATCCCACTGGTGGAGATGACTGTATGCCTGTGCGAAGAGCAAGAGCCTTTTATAGGAAATATGGTTTTCCAACTAGGTGTCCAGTTGCATCCTTAGCATCCTGGCAGACATCCTATATATCCAAAATTCGTCCCCCTATACGACACGGTTTTTTCCATTTTAATGCTTTGTAATGTGAGCCTGCATTCCGCTTTCATCCTTTCTCCATCCATGCTACTATTGCTGTGTTGTCCATATCGCGTCCGTTCCAACTCCTCCCTGTGTCCGTTTTCCACTGGAGCAGATGCGAAGTTGCGGCGTATGCGCAGCGGATGCCGCGGATATAGCGGACGGTAACGATGACGATGGAGTCTAACGATGTTCGCCCGTACTGCGTAGCGGATGTCTAACAAGACGCGTTTGATACATTTTCCGCTGCAAAAAGTTTTGTGCGGCTCAAACCTTTTCTGAGCGAATGAAATATCAAGTATGACGGATGCTGACGGATAGAGATTATGAAAAAATGGACGCAGTGAATACAGAACGGAGCATTCTGCGTTAACCAACGGATGGCAAGTGTTTCTCTCGTGTCCATTTTACATCCTCTTCCATCCATTGTGCTGTGTGACAGGGGTTTAATAGTATAGAGTGCAGAACTTTGTAAATAAGTTGAACAGTGTTGAGATTTTCCTGTGAAAGAAGGGCCACTTTTTTGCTTCCTGTTGTTTGGCAAGGGATATGAAGCAAAAGCCCTGAAATTGCAGCCCAGATTTCTGGTGGTCATCTGAAAAGGATCCAGTATTTCTGTTTTTGTTTCCTTGCTTGGTTACATCTTTTAATGTGTGGAATCTATCCAATACTTTATCTGTACAGTATATTTTCATTGCATTTGCTTAAAATTGCAAAGGATTGTGTACCTTTTTCGGATGGTTTGCTGCAGATATTTTTTAAGCAATTTCAAGGAAGGTCAAAAAAAATTGTAACTCCTTGTTGACCCATTCCCATTGCAAGTGTGTATGGTTAACTCATGACATATGAGCTTTCAAAGATAATTTCGTATGAAATATTCAGAGGATGCTACATGCAATGGGTTTTCAAAAAAAGACTCTATTGTATACACATGTGGAATTAATTATCTATAGCAGTTATCTATATATTCGTAACATATTCCGAACAACAACTTGTGTCTCTGTGATAGTTGTTAACACAAATCATTCTCAATTTGATCTCTCAGTATTTTAGAACTCTAGATTGTTTATTAAGTTCTTGTATCTTATGATTCTTCGACTTCTTGGATGAATGTATCTTTTTCTTTTATGTACACTGAGAGCATTATGTCCAAGACAAATTCCCTTTTGTGTGGTCCAAAATCACACTTGGCCAATAAAGAATTCATCTATCTTCTATCTAGTAGATAAACAAGTTAGTTGACTGGATGGAATAATTTTCCATGTAGTGTTTCAGATAGAATAAGGTGATTTTTTTTTCTACAAATACCATCATTCATCAGATGGAAACTCACTAACCAACTTCCAAAAGTTATGTATGCCTTATTGAGAAAATTCGTGCTTCCACTGGAAATCTATTCTTTCTGTGTACAGATACCACTGTTAATTGTTTTAAGACTCAGATTTTATGATTTCTTTTTAAAAGCAAGCAAACAGGAACCCCATCAAGAACATCAATTGCTATTGCAATATCCTGGAACCACTTGCATCTCCTTCTTCATTTTGAGTCAGCAGTCCTAACAAAGTTATTTTTAGGAAAATACTTTATTGTTTGTTTAGGTAAAACAATCTAGTTTTAAAAATTGGTTTCATTTCCAACAAAGGTGTTATTCTTGTATTTCATTCATAAAATGTGACACGAAAGTTGTCGTGTTTTTTCGTAGCTTGCCTAAAGTAGATAAGAATAGCTTTTTCTTATGCTCATTGCATTGGGAGGGAAGGAGGGAGTGAAGGAGAGATTCTGCTCTCACTACATTTCACTGATAATCATAATTAAAAAGATGATCTTCAAAAACAAAAGTGGACAATCTTTTCCTTCTGTCTTTAAGAATCCTTGAACTGAGATGCGGCTGAATTCTCCTATCGTTATTTAAGTTAATTACTACTAGAAATTACCATGTAGAGTTTATTTGTAATAAAAAGCATCAAATATTAGGAATTAGAAGGGGAGGGGGATTAAAATGTTCCTTTCTCCCACCTAATTCAAATATTGTTCCTGTTTCACATAGATTGCTCATGTAACATGTACATCTGTAGGCCCCCCTTAATCTGTATAAATTAGCATCAACAGAAACTAATGACATAGTGAAAATGTTTACTATTTGTAAAGCATATAATCCTTCAAACTCATTATCAAAAGAAATCTCCTACAAGATATTCATGTTATTAGTCTTTTGCAAGATAGCCAGCTTCATTTTAATTTAAGGTGTTAAGCAAATTAGGAAATGACCTTTGAAAGAACAATTGATGTTGGGTTGGAAATGGGTCAATGGCTTTTTTTTTCCTTACAAAATTCAAAGAGAAGTGTAAAGGAATTCTATGCTCATATTAAGTTCGTGATGTGAATATATAACATAGTATACATCTTCATTTTAAGAATCCTATATGTTGGTATTGATTGTAATCGCTTCACCTATCTAACTTTATGTTACCTGTCTTCTCGTCTGCATTGTTATCTGTTGAAACATCATGATTCTAACTTTAAAACTGTTCATTGATTTGAAAGTGGGTTGATTCTATATATCGGCATAGTCGAAGGTTCAATCCTAAGTCAACTAGTCTTCTGTCTGCCTAGTACGCCATGAAGATGTTTGCCTGAATTGCTTCTTCGAATTATTTCAAAGTTAAATAAGATTAGGCAAGACTGATAAAGATCCAGAATAATTATGGTACAGTATGTGTTGAAGTTTGGCAGCATGCACGAGAAAATCATCTCAAGGGAGCTCTGACATAGCAATGTAGAAAGTAGCATGCCATGGAGACAATCATCTAGCCTTGTCCACTGAAATTTAAATTTTCCATGATAGGGAAGGTTCTGTTGCTTTGGTTTAAAATAATCGGGTACTTTTTCAGACATGCAACCTTTTCCTGCATACGCTGAATGTGAAAGCAGATAATCATCTATAATTGCTGTGAAACCAGACGTGCTAGAGTAACAGGCTGTAGTGTAAGTGGTTACAAATACAGGTGAAGCGCAAATGAGCCAGGTAAACTTCGTGTTTCGTAATCTTGCCTTAGCCCCGAAATCAATCCTTTTGTAATGTGGGCTTTCTCTTCATTTGTTGGCAGGGACTTTCTAAGCTAAAATGCTCTAACACAATGTTACATTTTTAAAATTACTATTTGCAATAACTGACTGAACTATAACTTATAATAAATCAGAACCGTAATCATTACCACACATCTCCTTATAACTGAAATATGCTGTTCCCCTCCCATCCCCCTTAATTTTCAGTAATTTTATTTCAAGCTTGCATCAAAGATCTAGTTCAACTTGTATTTCACTTTGATAATATTGCACTCATTTCCTATGAGGAAAGAGGGAAGGGAGGGAAGAGGGTAGAGAAGAGAGGGAGAGTTCACCTGAACCATGAGCCAGAACTGTGCAGCCCCGCCAAAAAGTAATGCAACTGCTAAAGCCATGTCAACACTGCACCAATGATGGAAAGAGGATGTAAAACGGAGAGAAAACACTTGCCATCCATTGGTTAACGCGATTTATGCCATTCTGTAACTCACTGCCATCCGTTTTTTCACCTCTCTATCCATCAGCATCTGTTCGACCTAGGTTCCCATCCACTGCTAAAAGTCTTTGAGCTGCTCAAACTTTTGAGCGGAAAATGTATCCAACACGTCCGTTTCTGCATCCGCAAACATGGATCATGGGGACAAACCGTTCTACAACTGTTGTCATCTGTTATGCGTCTGCTATAATCCGCTAGGCATCCGCCTGCGCATCTTGCAACTCAAAATCCACTCCAGCCGAAAACGGACACAGGGACGGAGCGGAAACGGACGCGGAGGACACGCAGCAATTAGTAGCACAGACGGAGAAGGATGAAGCGATGGCAGCTTTTGGCAAGAAACGCATTTAAAATGGAAAAACGTTCGCAGAGGGGACCTATCTTGGATATGAAGATGTCTAGAGGATTCCTAGAGGATGGCCAAAAGGACACCTAGTGGAAAACCTATATTGCCATAAAAAGGGGAGAAACTCACCTTGGATTCACTTACAGTCCAGCAGCCCTGCTGTGCAGACCTCTGCACCTTTCATCTGTCCTCTTTGCTCTTTCCACAGCATCCATTGATGTCACCATGGATCTATCTATACCAACAACTTTCTCGATCAATGTCATCCTTTGGCTAGTCGAATTCAACCACTCAGTCGTTGCGGGGACATCCAGAAACGATGCTGAACTGCGCAATCTCCAGAGCTCTCTCGTTCTATTACATGTTTCTAATGGGAAGAAAGGAGGTTGGCCAGGAAGTGTCTGAGTCCGAAGATGGATCAACGAGTAGAGCAGAGTCTCTGGAGCGTGTACAAACAAGGTGATGGGTGGAGCGAGGTATCGAAGACCCTCCTGCATCGAAACTTCATTGAGGAGTGGCCTCCATGCAATGGTTATGATGAAGTTTGTGGAGCGGCTGAGACCCCAGGTTGACCCAAGGCAAACACCTAGACTTCCAGCCAGCCTGGAACCTGGCTCAGAGGTGGACTGACTCTGTGGCTCCCTGGCCTCGAGGGACATGTACAGGAACATGCAGTTTACACCTGGAGGGCTGCCACACAAAACCCCCAATCAGCATTGTGGTAGCAGGAGAAGTGGTGAGGCCAATACATCGAAGAATACACGGAGGAAGTCTCCACGTGCCCCTCTACTGAAGAAGGCCTGAAGACCGCACGGTTTGCAGAGAGTGGTATGCAGAAGTGGAACTTCCCCACAACCGTTGGTAGCGCCACTAGTATGGTCAAGCACGGCCTGCCAACGCTCAAGCCAACGTCAGGGTCACTTTATCACACTACAAGGGCTTCTTCAGCATCAATCCTCTTCACCATGGTCCCGATCTGATCCAAGTTCATGTAATCGATGCTTCAGGCCAACGGGTCAAGTCAGATGCCTCAGGTAAGCAATGCAGTGACACTCAAGAGGGGCTGGAATGCCAAACCTAATTCATGGGGCTGTATACCCAGATCCGAACCCCTGCCGCAACGACACGCAAGATGTGCCTACTTCATCGTGGGTGGATGCGCTTCTCCCTCAGAACCTATCCGTCATGGAAGCCTACACTTCCAGACCATCTCCACCCGGAAGAGAGGATCTTCAACACTACAGGCTGTCCAGGGCAAGGTGGGTGATGGGAGAGAACGCCTTTTGGCATCTCTGGCGCAACCACGTTCCAGGTCACTTCTTCACCACCATCGCAAGCACGCCACAGACTGTTAGGAGGATCGTGAAAGTGTTGCTGCATCCTGCACAATTTCATGCGCACGCCTGCTACATCTCTTGCAGAACAGGCTCGTGACCTCCAACAAGGCAATGGGGAACCATGGCAGCCTGGGGAATGAGGCAAGGGTCGAGAACGCTGAGTAGACCAGCTGAAGGATGTGCAAAGGCCAACAGAGCTTCACATAGGACGGGAAGAAGCAGCCGCAACCTCCTGAGACAAGCTGGTGCAACTCCCCAGCTGGAGCAGTGGAGTGGCAAGGCAGGATGATAATGATTAATGGATGCTCTCAGCCTGTCTTCATCACACTGATGAGAATTGGGCCATGTATGTCTGGGTGGCCTTCCATGACGGGCCATTTAAATAAAGAGTTGTGGTTTTATGTTGACATGTGTGGATGCATTGATTACAATTATTAATTCATAAATAAGAGGGCATAAGGTGTGGCACCATGGGAAGGGTGGACATACCACGTCGCACCAATACTTTGCACTGCCGGTTATCTAAATTCCACAGCTTATTACCCATCCAAAGGTATCCCTGCCCATCACCACAGGGCTATTACCATGCCACTTGCTATCTTAACCCATCCCACAAGCATGCAAAGGCTTCAACCTATTGTCTAAAAGTTTCCACCAAGACTTTATTGAACAAAATAATGAAGCAAGTGTGTGGAAGCCAAGGATAATCTTATACTTAATAACAGCCTGCAAAAGAAACTAATGACCCCAAAGTCAAGTGTCCAAAGCAAAGATATAAGTCAACAGGTAGACAACCCAGTCTCTGGGCACTTCTTCATTGGTCACTCTGAGATGGTGCCCAGTCTCAGGGGTGAAGGGGTCGGCAGGTGCTGTGGAGGTGGCTGCTGCTGGAGGTGCTGGTCTGGGGCACCCTTGGGGTGCCTGGTCCCCAAGGGGACAAAGCAGGGGCACAGGTGTGGAGGAAGGTCTCACGAAGACAGCTGGCTTCAGCCCCGTGATATTGAGAGCCCCTTCCCTCCATGACATGGGGTCGTCCAAGCCCAATACCGATGACAGATGTACTGGGGGCCGTTCATCGTGCCTCGTTCGCGTGTGCTGTGGGCTTGGCTTTGTGGGGTGGAGGAAGGACAGTGTAGTGGGGCTGTCTGGTCTGCAAGGTGGACTGAGGACTGGTGTCAGTGGCATCTGTTGGTGTGGGTGGCATCTGTGGCATGGCTGGCATCCGTGGCATGGGTGGCATCGGTGGCATCAATGGCACTGGGTGGCATCCGATGTACTGTGCCTGGACTGGGAAGGGCTGCCCATGCTGCTGGACCTCCTGGTAGCAGTCAGCCTTGGTAGGGGAGGGCCTGTGGAAAGCTTGGAAGGGCAGTGACATCACTGGGGTGGAGGAGGAGGCCTGGGACTGGGTGGGAGCAGGTTCATCTTGGTCTGGAAGGGTTGTGAAGAGATCAGTGATCTGTCCTCACCACTATGGGTACTGGGGTTCCGACATGTTATGAGGTCTGGTTGAATAGGTGAGGAAGGCTTTGCAGTTGGAGGATGAGGCATCGGTGTGGACCAGCTAAGAGAGGAGATCTACGCTGCGTCCTGATGTGTCTCTTATCTCCAGCCAGGACAGTGTGGCTCTGCCCTCCGGTCTGCTCCTTGCCTTTCTTGGACGGTTGGAGCTGGGGGTGAATGTAGGTTTGGCTGTGGTGGAAGTGCGTATCCTTTCTTCCCACTGAGTCAGGGTCCTCCATGCGCTCTGCCAGGGGTATTACACGCTGTCGGGGGGGTCTCCGTCGTGGCATGCTCCACAGATACCTGCTGGAACAGGAGCTGACTCTTTGCCAGAAGAGGACTGGCTTCAGCAGACTGCCTGAGAGAGAGGGTTGTGAGAGCGGGGCTGCTTCTCGTGGCGGATCTCACCCTCCAAGAAGCTGCCATCTTGGCCACTCAGTAGGTCCTCAGCTTGCGTCATCAGCTTGACGCGGCCTGGCCAGCTTTCTTGAGGTGCACTTCCCGTTCCAGGTGTTGCATGTGCTTCCACCAGCTGAGGAAGCATCCCCCTCCGAAGTTGTACGCCAGGCTCTCTGCCTTCTCTCTCCAAGCAGCTGCTTCCTCTATTGGTGTCTCAATACAGCCTGTGTCCCCTTCCGGCCAAACGATCATCATTCCTCCCTCAGCCACTCCAGCACCTCCTCCTCATGTTTCTCTTGATTTTGTGTATTGCCTCTCTCCCATTCATGCGTAAGCCGTCTTCATCCCTTTGGCAGGGCCCATATTGGGTCCTCATCAGAAGGGTTCCGAGGTGGTAGGGGCTGCTCTACATCACCACCAGCACGCAGCAGCAGCAGCAACAACAGTAGCAAGCAAAAGTAGGACCAGCAGCACCAAGCAGCCCCCAAGCAGCACCAGCAGCACCAGCAGCACCAAGCAGGACCAGGAGCAGGACCAGGAGCAACCAAGCCAGGACCAGCCAGGACCAGGACACACAGGACCAGGAGCAGCCACCTAGCAAGAGTAGGATGCACCCAGCAGAAGACCAGCACCACGAGCAGCGCCACGCAGAGTAGCACCAGCAGGACCAGAGGACCAAGATAGCAGAGCGCCAGCAGCGTTAAAAGCACCAGCAAGCAGTACCGAGCACAAGCAGTGCCAGCAAGTAAGCACCAAAGCAGAAGCACCACCACCAGAAGACCAGCAATCAGCAGAAAGCACCACCACCAGAAAGCACGCATCAGCAGAAGCTACCACCTCCAGGAAGCAGCCATCACGCAGAAGCCCCAGCACCAAGAAGAGCGAGCCCGGGCAGCAGAAGGCCCCAGCAAAACAGAGTCAGGGCCAGGGGGTGGGAGGGTTGCCCTGTCCTCTCTGCCAGGGCTGGCAGCAGGATGGCAGAGGCTTCCCGTTTTCTTCCCCATGGTTTTGTTGGCTGCTGGCTGGCTGGCGGGCTGGGTGGCTGGCTGGCTTGGCCCGGCTGGCTGGCTGCAAGCTCGTGTCTGGAAAGCAGGTCTTTCCTCTGAATGAAGACCTGCTTGGCGCAGCTGCCTTCCCTTTAATATCTGCGGGCCGATGCAATGCATCCTCCTGCATGCCGCAGCCTGAACGCTTTGCATCTCGCACTAGGCAATCCGCATAGGATTCCACTCTGCATCCGCTTCATCCGCTCAGCAATCCGCTTGGCCATCCGTTACTTCCAGTTGCGCGTCGCTTCCGCCTGTGCTCCCACCGGAAGCCTTGCGGGCGATGCATCTGCCTGCCATGCCGCTTCATCCGCTTCGGCTTTCATGGAGCATCCGCTTTCCATCCGCCTACTCCCCCGTCGTCGTTCCCTTTCCGAGAGTGAGCAAATTTGGGGCACTTTCTGAGAGCGGGATACAACGGATGGAACATTTTGGCTCATCCGCTGTGTCCTTTTTTCAAAACTGTGTTCCTTTTTTCAAGTTTGGCATCCGTCGGCCCAGTGTGACAGGGCCTTAAATTTCATTGACAGCAGAGATACAATCGAAATCAAGTGAGGTACTAATACACTCTCATAAAGCCTTACTAAGACCACACCTAGAGTACTGCATCCAGTTTTGGTCACCACATTATAAAAAAGATGTTGAGACTGTAGAAAAATTACAGAGAAGAGCAACCAGGGTGATTGGGGACTAGAGACTAAAACATATGAAGAATGGTTACAGGAACTAGGCTTGGCTAGTCTAGTGAAGAGAAGGACCAGGGGGGACATGATAGCAGTCTTCCAATATTTGAGGGGCTGCCACAGAGAGGACAGTGCTGGCTCTTCAGCTTTGTAACAGAGATGAGCACCGCCCCCTAGAGCCGGAAATGACTAGCACGTATGTGCGAGTGGAACCTTTACCTTTAAAGAAAGACAAACATTCAGGGTCCATCCACATTCAGAGCAGCCTTGTCTTTCCAGTAATCTTTTGGAGCAGGATCCATGTTTAGATGGTCCTTTCTTATGTATCTTAACTTCTGGACAGTTTATGACTGATTCATATTTAGGTTTGGAGATGTGTTTTTGTTGTTGTGGTTTCATAAACATTTCAGAATCAAGATTCCTTAAAACAAATATGATTTGCACTAAAATAATTTAGTATTGTTCTGATATATCTTTTAAATGATGTAAGTTCAATAAACTGAAATGTGGGATATAAATTAAAGGAGGAAGGCATAGAATAAATGGAAGAAGCCCTTTGGTCACAATAGAAATGTTTGAGGGTCCAAATCTTAGATGTAATTTTTGAATTATATCTATATCTATGTATGAATCATAAAGAGGTTTCATCTTGGTATGTATATAATGATGAGTGGGCACTTGAATCAGTCACAACTAAGTCTTATTCTTTCTGTTATGCTCTGTGGTTGTCTCTCTCTCTCTTTTTTTTTTATTACACTGCACATTGATCTCAACATCAAAACACATTAAGACCCCTTCTTGGGCCATTCTGATACAAGAAATCCAAATCCAAAGAAAGAGGCAGGGTGAAAGAAGTGAAAGCAGAACAATATTAAAAGAATATCCTTTCTGTTGTCAGCAATAGGAAGCATATAACTTCGATGATCTGACTGGCTGGTACTCTAGTTCTCATCAAGTCATAATGTGTTAAATGATGGGGAAGGTTTTGGATCCCAGCTAAGCCTCTTTTCTTCAAGTAGAAATTTTCAATAGTAGTTTACACAAACTCTGGAACTGGCTATAAACAGAAAGAGTTGATCAGAAAAAGTCACTGTTTCCTGAGTGTTTTGGAGTCAGAGGATTGCACTGTGAATTTAGCAATCTGTACAAAGTGTGTGTGTGTGTGCGCACAAACACATGCATCCTGTGGAATCTATTACATTTACATTTTCTCTTTCCTCTGTCAGTGCTATAATATTTATATTTCTGAGTTTTACCAATTTTAATGGGTTTTATTTGGCTGGCGATTCTTGACCTTGAAATCCAGAGAACTGGAATACTTATTTGTAAATCCTTTGTATAGATTCCAGATTACTTTCATAAACATTCTTGTAAAGTTAGTGTCTGATCTTTCAGTATGCAGCCTCACTACACTTGGCTGCTGCCCACCAGTGGCGTATAGCAGGGAATACATGCACACACAAAAGATGAATATAAATTTCTCTTTATTGTATCAACACTGTGGTGAATGCTTTGTTCCAATTCTTTACAAACTAATTGTCAGAGTGAAAGAAATTAATTCAGAAAATGACAGGCCATATGGACAAGCAAATATTAACCAAATGATTTTTAATTTTTTTTGGCAATGTTGAAATTAAAAATGCTTTTTGTTTGTGCTTCTTCTTGTGCTATTTTCAGATTATAGTATTTATGAAGGTACAATGCACACCCCAAGATTTACAGCTTTCAGTGGGCATGTTCGGCATACGCCTAAAAATGCTTTTCCTCTAATGTTTACTTTAGAAAATGCCTTTAAATATATTTGAATAGCAATTAGGCACATGATAAGACCAGATCTCAAGTGCCACAGGATCTCTTGACAGAAGACTGTCAAGAGAGACAGTCAGAGAAGACTCAGTGTTCAGAGAAGAAAACCTGGAAATTTTTTCTATTTCCATGTGCTAAGAAAAGCAATATTTGAAAAGCCCAAATGGAAGTCCAAGGGAGTTGATGGTAGACTTGCCAGTGAGGCTGTGAATTAAGATTAAGCAAGTGTTGTTCTAGCTATGAAAGAACAACACCAATAAGAATGGTAGAAGCATAGCACTCATGGAAGCATCAAAATGTCAAGATCTTGCCCATGACTTAAGCCTTACCTCTTTTTATGTGTTTCATTATGAACTTGAAGCTTTTAATTCCTCCAGGAATTAAAAGGTCATCTCTAGGCAGAAGACAATAAGTGCCTTCCAGCCTTCCAAGTTTTCTTTATATAGCTTTGGATGTTTTTAGAGACCTTTGCATTGTGAAGAATAGAACGATTAACCCAAGTTGTATCTGAAAGTTCCCCAGTGCTGACTAAATATAGCAGGCTTAACCAGGTTAGATACAGACCCAGAGTCTGCATTCTTAGAACATACTAAACTTGAATAGATTTAACATTGCTTCACATTGGGGGGATATTAGTATATTCCAAAAACTGAACTAATTTGATCACTATCTGGTTTTGTATAAACCCAGCAAACTGATTAATATACTAAGCAGATTAAGTGTGTGGAGTGAACACAACTTTATAGTAATTGAAAGTCCTAGCAGCATATCATTTGTTTTTAAAAAATGATTTCTTTCAACAATTTATTTGGCTGCTTATCTGGCAACAGTGACTCTGAGTGGCTAATAATGTTAAAAACTCAATAAAACAATAAAAGTTAACAATAAATATACACATAGTGGAAACTGAGGACAGCAGCATTCACAATAATGATCCATCTGACCCGTTTAGTAGGCCTCATTAACCTCCCATTCCACATGACTGGCAAAGAGAGATATGTTCTGAAGACCTTCCAAATGCCAGCAGAGTTTGGGGCATTCAGATTTCGGATGTGAGTGGGAGTGTTATAGAATTCCAGAGGTCAAGGTAAACAACAGAAAAAGTCAGCTTCCTTCACCTTGGTGGAATATATGAACTTACTTTACACAAAGTCCATCTAGACTTTCTAGACAAAGTCCATCTGGTCTAATTATTTTCAACATCATCAATATCATTTTTTTCTGCAATGAAATAACATTATTTTCTTTGAAAGTTAATATTCATTTATATGTACTTTTCTATTGAAAGATGTAATCAAAGAGTGATATAATAAGTAAATTATTATAATAATTTATAGTAAGCATTCTTTTTCTATGACAATGATTAACCAGTGCAAACTGGCACTACTTCTATATTTTGTCCATTGCTTTGTATACTCACCTTCTGGAAATAGATGCTCCATTCTATGCCATTCTATGGCAATTCACACTGGGAATAGAGGTAAATGACAATTATTCTAAGTGGGAAAACCACTTAGGATAAGCAATTATTGAAATGTATAGTAATATTGTTTAATAGTGAAATGCATCCAGGAATACCAAATGCATGCATTTTAAGAATACCAAATATCCACACATGGATTGGGATAATATATTATTCATCATATAAATAATAAGGAATATTGAATTTGGGATTGGCCCAGTAGCTACTTATGTCACAATGGCTTTAAATCCCTCTTTAACTGTTGGTCAAGGAAGTTATGTAGAATTTTTCTACACAACTTTTAAGCTTTCAGATTGTATTCCTTCTGTTTATATGGAAATGACCTGACATGCTTGCTTACATGTTCACATGTGTCTGAGTGAGTATATAAAATATATTTCTATGTGCATATAGCAATTTAGATTATCTAGCAGTTATAATCATTTACCTCAGGTTTTCATGTTGCTATCTTTGTAAGAAATGGGTACTTTAATTTATATTGGTTATGTTATTAAACTGTATTTCTCAAAGTGTGAAATGAATTTCCCACAATAAGTGTTCCAAAAACAAAGGGGGGAAAACCAACAACATTAAATATTGGGAGACAAAAAATCAATAATACACATGAGAACAATATTTTTTATCACTCCAGCTCAAATAATAAAGTATTGAGCTAGCTTTTAGAATTTCAATAATAGATATGGCTTTTGCTTCCTAATAATATGCTTAAAGGAATAGGGTCCCCCCCGCCAATATTTAGAAAGAAATAAAATTAAGTCTACAACCCTTTCCAAGATGCCCACTTTGAAACTATGGGCTTAAAAACTAGTGCAAAGTTATGTTTTATGTGCTGTACCAGTGATAGATCTGGCATAGGGATTTTCCCACTAGTCCAAGAAGAGGCCAAGTAGCCATTTATGGATGAAGGTGCCATCCTTGGGAAAGAAAGAGAAGCTCTAAGTGCTCACAAAAAAATATATGGATGGATCCACAAGTGCTTACAAAATAAATGGATGGATCCACATGGTCTGGGCCAATTTTATAAGATCTTTGCAAAATATAGGTTGCAACCTGAGTGGAAATTTTGAGTAATTCGGAGAACCAGCAAATACCACCAATGACTGGCCCTGCCCCCATCTATTCTCTGCCTCCTGAGTCCCAGCTGATCAGCTGGGTCTTCTTTTGTTGCACTGCACAGAGAAGAGAACTGGAAAGCAGGTTAGTGGGGTGGGGAGGGAATGTGATTTTGCAGTATCCTTCCCCCAGGAGTGGAGTAGGAATGGAGATTTTACAGTATCCTTCCCCTGCCACGCCCACCAAGCCACATCCACAGAACTGCTGGTAAATTTTTTTGAATCCCACCAATGATCCTGAGTGTACAAAAGGTTAAGAAGGAATGATTTCACAAGTGAGGTCAGGATGATAATCCACCCCTCTTTATATACACCCAGTTGTTTTTCACAAGAGATTTCTTCATGGTATAGTTTTACTTCTGGCTGGGCCTGATAGAATTATAGGTAGTCTTTGACTTATGATCACAATTGAGTCAAAATTTCAGTTACAAAGCAAGACAGTGCATTTTATGACCTTTCTTGCCATGGTTGTTAAGTGAATCTGGCTTCCCCATTGACTTTGGTTATTACAAGGTTACAAAAGCTGGACACATGACCCCAAGACACTGCAACCATCATAAAAACATGCCAGTTGAGAAATGTCTGAATTTTGATCATATGACCAAGCTATAATGGTTGTAAGCATGAAAAACAGTCATGTCACTTTTTTTGTACCCATTGTAACTCTGAACAGTCACCAAATGAATGGTTGTATTTATTTGACATGCATTTAAACTGGAAGTATTTCCTAACAAAAGTATTGCCTAACAACTCTCTTCATACTCTACAAAAATGACCTCTGTGATCACATTAAGAGCAACTGCATTCTCTTTGCTGATGATGTAAAGCTGTTCAATACCACAGACAATCCTGCTACCCTTCAAAAAGATCTTGACTATGTATCAGAATGGTCAAACAAATGGCAACTTCAAATCTCAACAAATAAATGCTCTGTCTTACATATTGGCAAAAAAAAATCAAAAAATAAAATACAAGCTGAATAGTCAAGACCTTGTTGATGATCCAAGCTCTGTAAAGGACCTTGGAATACTCATCTCTAATGATCTAAGTGCTAGAGCCCACTGTAACTACATAGCCAAAAAGGCATTAAGAGTTGTTAACCTAATCCAACGTAGCTTTTTCTCTGGTAATATCACACTACTAACAAAACATTTGCTAAATCAAATAAATAAATGAATGAATGAATGAATAAATAAATAAATAAATAAATAAATAAATAAATAAATAAAAGAAGTATTCTGTAAAATTCATACATACCTCACTGAGCATGTCTAGGAATTTAAGAAAAAATAACTTCCAATGGCAATCTTCATCATTGGCACCAATGCCAATGCCAAAACCCTTTTGGCATATGGGATTGTAAGGGTGAATTTTGGCAAGTAGAAACCATGGATGTAAAGATTTAGGTTTCCATTCATTGTATGCAAATGATTGGGATGGGGCATTTGCTTATCATGTTATAAGGTGTTGTGTTAAGGCAATGGAAAGAAGTGCAAAAGACAATGGACAGAAGAGTCAAACCATGCATGTTCTTTTGAAAGTCCATTTGCACTGAGCTTTCCCTCCCCTCTCTTTTAATTATGCCATTTTTGGCTCCTAAAAATATTAACTCAATTCTAAAGTTCTAATGACATTAAATTTCTTTTTCCCCCTATTTCCTTCTCATCCCCTCTTTTTTTTTTCTTCATAAATTTGATATTTCCCTATTCATAAATAAAGTTTGTAAACAGGTCATGTGATAACAGGAGTAGTATTAATCTTAGATGTGTTGCTATGGGAATATTTAAGGGTTATAATTAAATTAATGAAATAAAGAAAACTTGTGATATGTGTCTTAGAATCATTTATTTTCAAATTGCATGTTTTTTTGTGAAAATAAACTGCTTTCCAGTTAATAATATAAAAATAAAGATGACTTTGAATTGTGTAATTTCTAGATAAAAGATGGAAGTGATTTTCCATTAGATATTTTTCATTTTTAAAAATTTCCCATTCTAGTTAGCATACAGTACTGGATTTCCAAATCGTTTCCCATCCAAACACTATTAAAGTCCAGTCCTGCTTAGTTTTTCATGTTTTGCAAAAAGGGAACCCATTTTATTACATTGTTTAATTTACCAACTAAGTGTCTGTTGTAATCCTTATTCCAGCATTCATGTATTTTTTCTTCCTATCAATCACCTTGAAATGAGCAGCTGCTCTTCATCCGTTTCATTCTTTAATTAAAATTCTTTAGTGTGCTTTTTAGACTAGATGAAGTTTTCCTAAAACATTTTTCCTAATTCCATCATTCATACTGATACACAAATATGATACGCACTTTAAGTTGTGGAGAACAAAATCCATTATTCTTTGGCCAATGGCAAAGACAATAGCTACACCATCTGGTTGATTTCCACAACTAATTCACTCATCCTTAATGTTCAGTGCAGAGACACATGCAGTCAAAATAATTTAGATTCTGTACTAGTGGAAGTCCTGCAAACTTGTTTTCTTTCTTTCTTTCTTTCTTTCTTTCTTTCTTTCTTTCTTTCTTTCTTTCTTTCTATCTATCTATCTATCTATCTATCTATCTATCTATCTATCTATCTATCTATCTATCTATCTATCTCCTCTTCCAGCAAGTTTATCTGCCAAACATCAGGAAGCTAACTGGTTTACTGATTCCACCCAACTGTGATGCTACAATGATCACAGTTAAAATTTATAAGCACACCCCTTCTGTGAATTATTTCAGTTCTGCAATAGAGAGCAAAGAATGCTTTATTTGATATGAACAATAATTAACTCCTGAAGCAGCTGTTAAGTAGAAGGGGGAGAGAACAGGGGCAGTTATGATCCTTTCACCAACTCCATGTACATTTGAATCAAAAAACTATGACACTGTATTTCAGCAGAACCCAGATGCCAGCCGCTGGGAACCAAAACAACTATTGAAATCTAGGAACTAGCCACTTTTGCAGCCCCAAAGTGTGTCAGTGGAAGTTGGAGCTGAACATTTATGCCTGTGTGCACCCTATTACATCCGTCCACATGACAAAAAGCTACATGTCTCAGAACACAAATGCACAACCCACATCAAACTTTCTCATTCTTGCAAAGCCCTCCCACCTCTCACTTTTTATTGGGAGCCGAAAGCATTGAGACTTTCCTTTTCATCCCTGTAGTCCTGATTCAGATGGCTAGGTTCTCATTAACAAATTGCAACAGATCCCAGGAGTTTTCTTCTGAGCCTTTCTTAAAAGAAGGGATTGCAAAAGACAGCAGAGCTTGGTCTTACAGGCTGAAAATCTGGTTTGTGAGCCACATTCATACTCACTGCATAGGCATTGAGGTGCAGCCAGCCCACATGTGTGCAAAATGTGCACTGATACATTGAACCACTTGTGCCAGGAGGGAGCAGAGAATGTGTGCTAGGGAAGCAATGTGATGACTGTGAAACTCCAAGCAGAGGTTAGAAGGGCTGCAAAAGAGTACAAGAATTCTGCCATGAATTTTTTGGATTAGAGAGGATGATTTTACCCTCAGAAGACACCAGGGTCAGATAAATGCTCACCAATGAAGCTGGTATCCACCTTTCCCTCAAAAAATCTACACTTGCTTTGCTCTGGCCTTTTTACACAAGGGCATCTTCAATTTTGCGGTAGTTCCTGTGCAGTCCACACATTATTGCTTGATCTGATGATCATTCCAAGAAATGGTAGGTATTCTATGTTGATTCCACTTCTGCTATAAGTCATCCGGGCTTTTAGAACTTTAAACAAAACTGAAAGATTTTTTTTTTTAATGCAGGCACAATCTCTTTGTTCTTGTTACTATATCAATTTATTTTTGAATGAAACAAATAATCCTTAGGAAAAAATATGTTCAATCTCTAAATGGTCCACATTAACAGAAAATAAAGATAATGTTGGAGAATTCACACATCCCTAAATATTTTTTTTTCCTTCACTCTAACTAGCCACTCTCATGGAACAAGCCTAGATATAAGTCTAATGGCTCTTCACTATAGACTTCAATCTTTTCCCATTTCTGATAATTATCTTCTATACATTAGATGCTTTGAATTGTGTATTTGGCTTGGGTCCCAGAAGTTTCAGCACTTTTGCACCTCCTCCTGTCTTAAATAACCTCTTTTCAATAGGCTTATACACTATACTGTGGAACTGGAGGAGATCTCAGGTGTAATAATACACTATAACCTTCATTTCCCCTCACTTCATGTTCTATTAAATACCTGATAGGAGATGCCTAGATACATCTCATCTTCAACATGTTTTACCTAGATTGAGTACATCAGCAAGAATCAAATAATTGACTTCTGAATTGTTATTGATTCTAATTTCCCAGGTAATTCAGAGCTTCTGTGCAAATTATTTTAAATTAACATACGGTCAGAGTTAGGATTAGAATTACCTGTTTCTATCATTTCTGTTTGGAGGATGAAATTCATACAGGTGGTTACCTGAGGCAATAGAAATCAAAGGTTTTCAAAGTTGTATATGAATCCTCTAGGGCAAAAGCATTTTTTGGAGTTAAGAGACAGTTCCTGTTTTAAAACAAGAGTAAAAACATGTTTTTAGATACTTGAAATTCTTCATTTTAGATGGATCTCTTATTTTCTTGGGGAGAAACCATCTTTTTTTAAAAAAAATAATTTTTATTCTTTAAAAACCAAAAATACAAAACTCTCATTTCCATTAACAGTATTTGTGTCATTGTGTATACGTATTTCTCATTTTGAAACTATACATCAATTTATATTTTTATTCTTCACCCATTCATACCACCTATCCCATATCGCATTATAATCTTGATCATCCTTGCCTTTTAATTCCATAGTGAATTTGTCTAGCTCTGCACAGTCCATTATTTTTTGAATGAAAGCTTCATCTGGTGGTATTTTGTCACTCTTCCAGCTTTGTGCAAAGGTAATTCTTGCTGCCATTAATATGTGTACAATAAGATATATTTTATCTTTACTCAAATTCCCTTTAACCATACCTAATAGATATGTTTCTGGTTCCAATTTCAATCTATAATTTGTAATTTCAAAGAGCTATCTCTGTACCTTCTTCCAATATTTTTAACCCCTATACATTGCCACCACATATGGAAAAAAAAATCCTTTTTTTTTTTTTGCATTCCGGTTTTGTATTTGGATACATTTTCGCCAGTCTTGCCGGTGCTAAATGCCATCTACAAAACATTTTGTATTGGTTTTCCTTAAATGCCATCGACAAAATCAACTTTCAGTTCTGGGTCCAAATCTTTTCCCACTCATCCAAATTTATGTTATGATCTACATTTTTTGCTCAGGTGATCATTGATCCTTTAACAATTTCTTCCTCCAGTTCCACTACGTGNTTTTTTTTTTTTTTTAACTTTCGGGAGAAACCATCTTGGAAGGAGATAAGTGATTCTTGCAGAGATTCAATGAGAAATTCAAAAAATTTCTCTTTTTGAAACTTGGGGTGATAGTTCTATTTCCTTGCAATTGAAATCTTTGCCAAACTTTTCCAGAGCTGCTGAATCTGTGACTGATAGATCCATGTTTGAAAGCATTGATTTGCAGATGGAAAATTTTTCAGTTAAGCACCTTTAAGTTCAGGACTAATTTAGCTCACTACACTGGCAAATGTATAGTTGTGGGAAAGAATAAATGATTGGAGTCATTAATTATTCTTCAGTCACTGGTTTTGAATGGGTTAGGGTTAAGAACTAACCCTAACTCCATCAAAAGTTCACTGGAGGAAGGCAGATCTAGAATAGCAAAACATGCAGAGATCCAATGGGCAAACTCCCTTTTCTAATGGATACAAGTTTAATTTACATACAACTTGAGCAGTATAATTATTTTTCTTAACAACTCTCTTATGGGAATCTTTTTGGCACTGGCACATGTTTATGAAAGCACTATACTCTTCCCTTCCATAAAGTATTTGACTAAGCATTGAAGCTCCAAAAGTAATTTTGCTCTGTTTATCCTTATATTTTATAAAATATGTAAAAATATAAATATAAACCTATGTGCAGAAAACCTAAATTTACATGCATTTTCAGATTGACCTGGGATCTCTAAAGTCTGATTCCAGCCAGGAGACACCAAGTTCCATGTTTAAAATAGCTCGCCAGAAATGGTGCAGAGTGATTGCTAGAGTTGTTGTGGTACTAGAAAGTGATAGTCAATTAGAAGTCCTTCTTATTTATTTTATCTTTATTTTATTCTTTATTTATTTGATTTGTCAATTGCTTACAAGGTAATAAGTATAAGTATACACATAGTTATGAATACATGAAATGGGTACATATAAGAAAAATAAAAGAAACAATAGGACATGATGGTAGGCACGTTGGTGCACTTATGCACGCCCCCTACAGACCTCTTAGGAAAGGGGTGAGGTCAATAGTAGACAGTCTAAGGTTAAAGTTTTGGGGTTTGGGGAAGAAATTACAGAGGTCAGGTAGAGTATTCCAGACATTGACCACTCTGTTGCTGAAGTCGTATTTCCTGCAATCAAGTTTGGTGCAGTTAACCTTGAGTTTTTACCTATTGTGTGCTCTTGTGTTGTTATGGTTGAAGCTGAAGTATTCATTGACAGGTTGGACATTGCAATGTATGATTTTATATACCATATTTAGATCAGACCAAAGACGGCGTAATTCAAGGTTTTCTAGGTCTAGAATTTCAAGTCTGGTGGCATAAGGTATTCTCCAACGAGTAGAGGAGCAGAGAACTCTTCTTGTGAAATATTTCTGGACTTTCTCAACTGTGCTAATATCAGATATGTAATGTGCGTTCCAGACTGATGAGCTGTGTTTTGACTATTGGTCTAGTAAATGTTTTGTATGCTCTAGTTAGTAGTGTGATATTACCAGAGAAAAAGCTACGTAGGATTAGGTTAACAACTCTTAATGCCTTTTTGGCTTTGTAGTTACAGTGGGCTCTAGCACTTAGAACACTAGAGACGAGTATTCCAAGGTCCTTTACAGAGGCTTGGATCATCAACAAGAACTTGACTATTCAGCTTGTATTTTATTTTCTGATTTTTTTTGCCAATATGTAAGACAGAGCATTTATTTGTTGAGATTTGAAGTTGCCATTTTGGGTTGACTCTGATACATAGTCAAGATCTTTTTGAAGGGTAGCAGTATTGTCTGTGGTATTGAACAGCTTTATATCATCAGCTAAAAGAATGCAGTTGCTCTTAATATGATCACAGAGTTCATTCAACACAGACTACTACTCTTCTACATTAACAGATCTATGGATGGGAATTCTTGAGAGAGGCCTTGCCCCACGTGTTTTGCTTTAGAAGACCCTAAATCATGCCCTTAGCTTCTGCACACTGCAGTGGAGTGAGGGTTAAGATACAGTCCTCTCTTGGGATGACAGAATGGGGAAACAGATTCTTCTACTTCCATGTCTTCAAGGTTGAGAACCTCATATAAAAAAAGCAACAGGGTCTGTGGTATGAACATTTTTGAGGAAGACCAAGACTCTAAAGCAGGTCTGTCAAACTCCTGTGGGCTGGATGCATCACTTGCTGGCGACACCCAAGTGTGATTTAGCAAAGGGGAGGGGGGGAAGTACTGATATGTCACATGACGCCGCCATGATGACGTGAACTTGACACCCTTGCCCTAAAGCTTTGTATACAAAGGTATGTTATCAAGCAAAATGAATGAATGAATAAAACCAGATAGTATGGCTGCAGGATTTGGAGATTTGTTGTCTTCCCGAAAAACTTGATCTTTCTAAGATTCTGCTTCTTTGCTGGTTTAATTTGTAAAAAGGAAAGCCTTACAAGAACTTTTCAACTTTTAGCAGATGAGTGTAAACTCCCTCCCCCAAACAGGAAGAACCTTCTTACAAAGCTTGATGTCATTTCTTTATAATGGTTTTTACCAGGGGAAGAAAAACAAGTGTGTATGTGGGAATATAAACAAAGCAGTGGGATCAATTTTTAAGCCTTAGGGTTATATTCCTGATGCTTGATTCTCCTGTAGACTGAAAAGGTAACGAATAGCACAAAGCCGAAATGAGTTACCAGGTTAATGGCAAGGGACACATATTAAGTTACAACTTTGTGGTTCACCTCTTGAACTCCTTTTTAAAATCTGAACTGATTCAACAGTTTCTAGAATGATGGATCGTAGAACTGGGAATGAGTTCCATTTTGTTTCTTATGACACTATCATAATGACTCAGCAGGAGAGTAACTGCTTAGAAAACCAAAGCACAATCTTAAAAGTGTTTTTATTGGGGCAAGCTGCCATTAATACAGAACTCTATGACTCTATAATAATAGAGGAATGACCTTGGGAGACAGGAAGACAGGAGAAAGACTAGACAATATCAGAGGCAGATAAGAGGCAGCTTAGCTGACTGAAGCAAGGGATGCCTGACTAACATCTCAGAGGGGATCCTCCCCATTGTAAAGGTGAAGGGAGAGAGATGTACTTCCAGACTTCCAAGATTCCTTTCAAATAATTTTACAACAAATGTAGAGCTAGTACTTCTGGATGCTAGTCTTGTCCAGATTGTCTTGCAAGATTGACAGACTTGATTTTATAGCCAGGAAGCCCTCTTGTGTGCTTTAGTCAAGAAAAAGGGCAGTCCCTTACGTCTATATCAAGCAAGACAAAAGTGGCCATTCTGTGATACAAGCTAGGCTCAGGGTTAAGGTATCATATTCCAGAATTCCAGGTACAATTGAGAAAAAGTTCTAAAAGAATACTTGTTCCAAGTCCTAGTTAGCTGTTGATTGTATATTGGATTTATCTGTGGATTGGCAGAACCTCAATGTTTTACCATGTGGGTAGAGAGGAACAGGCGATATACAATGATAAAAAAAACTATTACCTGCCCTACCATCTGATGACAGCAATTAGTCAAACAGGCCACTTGATGGGCTTCATCCCAATCTGGGTTCTCCCAGTTCATTGACAAAACCAAGTCTTCAGGGCCTTACAAAAGAGTGTCAAAGTGGGGACCAATCTAATCTCTGCAGGGAAGATATTCAAAAGGGAGGGAGCCACCAAAGAGAAGGCCTTTCTTCTAGGTCCTGCCAGATATATGAGACTGACTGGTTAATTGGGCATGTTCATATATTTTCTCTGCCAAAACTTTCATTGTGTGGTACATTGGTTAGAATGCATATTGCAAGCTAACTTTGCCCATAGCCAGGAGTTCAATCCTGACTGGCGTAAGATTGACTCAGCCTTCCATCCTTCCAAAGTTGGTAAAATGAGGACCCAAACTGTTGGGGGCAATATGCTGACTCTGTAAACTGCTTAGAGAGTACTGTAAAGTAGTATGACACTGGTTATAAGTCTAAGTGCTATCACTAGTGCTATTTTAAATCTGAAAGAATGGAAACAGTGGAAGCCCCGATGAATGATCTTGCAGTTAATTATTTCATCCACAAAAGCAATTGGAAACAGTATTTTTCTAGGAATAAAATATTTTTAATATAAAATATTTTTGAAGATAGATTATTGAACTTCATAGCAAAAGTTGTTTGCTGATTTCTCTATAAGCTAAATATTTAGCTCTACATTTACCACATGCAGTTTCACAATACAAATGCATTTTTATTAAAATTGGGAACCACTATCCAAGCCTGCAATTTCTAAATCAGTTGGAGGCACTTGCTTAACCTGTTGAGATTTAGATTCATCCGGTGAGCCATATTACAATGATTGGAATATGTTGTGCTTGGGACACACAATAAATATTAAAGAAGCTCTGATCTCAGTGTATGTCATTAACTTAAGTAATAAGCTAATCAGAGAATATTATGTCAAAATGTATCTTCAGTTAAAAGTGAAGGAGCTAGATTGTTTCCTTGTAATATATCGAGAGGGTTGATAAAAACTCCAGTAGTGAGGCAGGTGTATTAGTCTCCTATGTTCCTCATGGTACTGTCATTATCAGCTGCAAACTAACATACCTGGAGGACAAATGGTGCAGAAATCTGATTTCTGGGTACCGAAACATGTGGAAAATGATTCCAAATTCCTCCCAGATTTGCCTCAGCCATGACCCTCTGTAGTCCATCCTCTTTCTTTTCAAAAAGAATTGTTTGGGGTTTTGGAAATATCAACATGCTTATTTAGTTTTAAAAGCCACTTGTTCAAGAAGATTTAAACTAGATAGAGTCCCATATTTACCTTGTTGAAGCCATGTCCCACTGCACCAACGGATGCAAAGAGGATGTAAAATGGACAAAAAAGTTTGCCATCCATTGGAAAACGTGATGCATCTGTTGTGTACTCACTGTGTACGTGTTTCATATGCTCTATCTGTCAAACATCCGTCTGCTGCTATTTCATCCGCTCAAAAAGTTTTGAGCTGCACAAAACTTTTTGAGCGGATGAACTTAACTTTCCACTGCGTACGATGTACATCCATGTCACATCCAGGCAAACAAATGTTCTACGTCCGTTGTCATCTATTACACATCCGCTGTATCCTCTCAGCATCCTCTGGCCATCTTCGCAATCCACATCCGCTCCAGCTGAAAATGGAAAGAGGGAGGAAGTGAAAGGTACACGGAATGTCCACTACGGCATTAGTAGCATGGAAATAGAAAGGATGTAAGCGGATGCATCTCGTATATAAAGCATTAAAATGGACAAAACGTTTGTATATGGGACGTATCTCGGACATCTGGATGTCTGGAGTATGCCTAGAGTATGTGGAAGGACACCTAGCGGAAAACCGATATTTTTTAATAAAGGGGGAGAAATCATCTGGATCTCAGTATGAGTCCAGCAGCCGTTGGTGTACAGACCTCTTCACCTTGGTCTTGCTCTCCCACATCATCCATTGATCTCCACCATGGATCATCCACACTTCTTATGGTAGCTGCGATCATTCAACACCAGAACCAAGCCCTGTTCAGGCTGTTTCACCTTTTCTACACAAGGAGAAGAAGTAGACGTCCAAGTGCTGTGTGGGTCCGACAATGGAACGGGAGAAGAGTGGAGTTTGACTGTATGACAAGCTGATGGTGGAGCTGAGGAATGAAGACACTCATGCATTCCAGCACTTATGAGGATGCCACCAGCCATGTTTGACGAACTTGTTGAGCATCTGAGACCCAGGTTGACCAAGCGAGCACCAACTTCCATCCCAACCTGGACCCTGGACTGAAGGTGGCACTGACTCTGCGCACCTGGCCTCTGAAACACATACAGAAACATGCAGTAGTCATGGAGGGTGCCACACAACACCATCAGCAAAGTGGTCAGAGAAGTGGTGCAGGCCATCATCGAAGAATACGTGGAGTAGCTCCTCCAGTGCCCACCACTCAAGAAGGCTGGAGGAAAGTTGCAGAACAGTGGTATCAGAGGTGGAACTTTCCCCACACCATTGGAGCCATAGATGGGAAGCATGTGGCCTGCAAAGCTTCCAGCCAACTCAGGGTCCTCTATCATAACTACAAGGGCTTCTTCAGTATCATCCTCTTTGCCATGGTTGATGCTGACTACAAGTTCATGTACATCGATCCTTCAGGCAACGGGTCAGCTTCACAATACTGATGACAGATTTTCTGTTGAGGGGCTTGGCAGGTGAGGCATCTGTGGTGAGCGATATAACCTGGGCCTTGACTGGGAAGGGCTGCCTCTGCTGTGGGAAGTCCTGGTACTCGTAACCTTGGTAGGTGAGGGGCTGTTGAAAGCCGTGGACGGTCTGTGACATCACCTGGAGTGAGGTGCAGTCCTGGAGTGGGTCAGAGCAGGTTCAGCTGGGCCTGAAGGGTGGTGCAGCAGTTGCTATTATCTTCTCCTTCATCACTGATACTGGGCCTTGGCAGGTCCATGAGGGTCTGGCTCACATAGGTGATGAAGGCTTGAGGTTCGATGATGGTATGTCGCTGTGGACCAGCTGAGAGAGAAGCTGTGCTGGTTTTGATTGTGTCCCTGATTCTCCAAGAGGACCGTGTGGCTCTGGCCCTCCAGTCTGCCTCTCTGCCTGCTTTCTGTGGAGGTGGAGCTTGGTGGGTGTGGGGTTTGGTCTCTGTGCTTGCTTCTTCCTCCATTTGAGACAGGGGATCCTCCACGTCCTCTGCATGGGAGTGCAGCTTGTCAGGGGGGTCTCTGCCATGGGGCCTCCAAAGACACCTGCCTGGACACGGTAGCTGTTCTCCTGGCTGAAGAGGACTGGCTGTCTGTGAGCTGTCTGAGGGAGAGGGTTGACAGAGGGGCTGCTCCTCGTGGGTGGACCTCACCTCCAGGAAGCTGCACTTGGCCATGATGTAACCTCCGGTCAGTGAGCTTGACAGCAGCCTGGCCAGATTTCTTAGGTGCAGCTTGCTATAGCCAGGTGTGCATGTGCTTCCACCATCCCAGGAGTACATTTGCAGTGTACCCCAGGCTCTCTGCCTTGTCTCTCCAGCTGCCTGCTTCTTTCTTGGCATCACGATAGAGTCTGTGGCCCTTTCTCCACAAGTACTCATTCTCCCTGAGCCATTCCAGCAGCCCCTCCTCCTCATGCGTCCTCGAAATGGAGTACTGTTTCCTCTCTCCCTTCTCCTTGCTTGCCTCTTCCTCCCTCTGGGCAGGGGCTTCAGGGCCTTCAGCAGCAGGGCTTTGAGGGCCTTGGGGCTGTCCACCACAGCAGCAGCAGTAGTAGTTGCAGTAGCAGCAGCAGCACCAGTAGCAGGAGAAGCACCAGCAGCAGCAACACCAGCAGGAGAAGCACCAGCAGCACCAGCACCAGCAGCAGCAGGAGAAGCAGCAGCAGGAGAAGCACCACAGCAGCAACACCACCACCAACCACCAGCAGCGCAGGCAGCAGAAGCACCAATAGCTTCAGAGTCAGTGCCGAGTGGGTGGGATGGTGGTTCTGTCCTTTCTTGCCAGGACTGGCAGGATGAGGCATAGGCTTCCTCTCTTCCCTGACTGACGAACCATGGTGTTCTTTCAAGATGTCTCTGGCAGCAGGTCTCTTCCTCTGAATGGTGACTGCTTGTGAGCTGCCATCCTTTTAAATCTGTGGAGCTGATGCAAATTCATCCTCCCCTCATGCACAGTGAACGCTTTGCATCCGCTATGCATCCTATTAGGCGTCCTGGATGCATCCGCGTCATCCGCTACATCCGCTCCTTCTACTACCGTCGCTTCACTATTCTCCCCCGGAAGCCCTTCAGATTGTCATCCGCTTCCATCCGCTTGTCATCCGCTAGGCTTCCTATGAACATCCGCTTACCATCCTCGCTACGTACTATCCCCGTCCGTTCCTTTCCGTTCCTTTCCATTCTGTTATGCAAATTTTCACCACTTTTGAGAGCGGATAACAACAGATGGAGCAGCCCGGAAATTTTGCTCATCCACTGTGTCCTTTTTGCATACGTTTTGCATCCGTCGGCCAGTGTGACCTAGCCTTAATGTAGAGAGTGGATCTGTAGGGAACAGTCCAAAGATAGCAATTGAGTCCCTCCCCTATTAAGTGACTAGTCCTGAGAATCTCTCATAGCCACTTTTTCATCTGATTTCCTCCAGCAAGTAAGACCATAAATTGTTTTGGTTGTGAGACTGGGAATGGCAAACCAGCAGGAATAGGGCTGAATTGCTAGTTTACTTATCTCATCAAGTGTTTGTATGGACACATGTGTTTGTTAAAATAATGTATTGTTCTGTTATAATTATTGAAATTCCAGATAGCATACATCTGCAGTTTGACTGTATAAACCTACTGATCATTAGATCACATAGATGTAAGGATATTTAGCAGGCTGCATATGTTTATCTTTTCCTTGTTCAAAAAATGTGCTTTTGTATGTCTCTGTGTAAAATGCCTTTATTTATTCAGAGCTTTCATCACTTACTTCCCTCTCAGTTCAGTTCTTTTTTTCTTGTGTCACTCATGGTCTCAAATGAATCCTTCTCCCTATATATATATAATGGCCCTGTTGCACCTCTTACAGAGAAACTGAGCATTATAGTTTGAATAGTTTGATTTGTTTGACAGGTGGTATTAATCTATCCATCCTTAAGATCAGAATGCCTAAGACATAAGTTAGAAAAGTTGGTTGTGTATGCTTTTTATGTTGTGTGTGCTTTTTTACAGATTCATAGTTTTAATTTTGACTGTTTTATATATATTTATTTCTTTAATATAGTGTTGTATACCATCCAGAGTCATTTTTTGTGAGATGGGCAGCTATACAAATACAATAAAACAAATAAATAAGGTACCAGTTTCTGAAGATGCTCTTCAAGGACAGTTCTATTCTATAATATTGGAATTTTTAAAAAAATAATGGTCTTCCTTTCCAGGTTATAGTCTCTTCAGTTGTTTGATAAAATAAATAAGATAAAGTAACTGAATAAACCTAGGGACCAGTGTTGTATGATCAAAAGATAGGTTTAGGTGCTGGCTCAATTGACATATTACATATGTATTTATCTGTCTGTTTGTCTTCTGTATGTCTATGTTACCTTTCTTTCAGAAACTCAAAATATTACAGTTTATTTTAGTTTACTGCTCAAGTCATTCAACCTTCCCTAGTAAGGAAGCATGCTGGCTTTCTGAACTGCATTTATTAAAATGGCAGTTTGGAAAGCTCTTGCTCTGTTATGGGGCAAAAATTCTCCATATTGAGTTATTGTACATTTTCTCACCTCTCTTCCTGATTCCTGATGTTCTTTATAACTAAACTTTGAGTTTTATTAAAAACAATAACTTAGTTTATGATTCAAAAATGATATAACCTGTCTATTTAATATGTTGCTAGCTAGCTATTGATTCTATTCTAACTGAAGTTATTCTTGCCATTTAATGTATGGCTTTTCTTTCTGCTATTCACAGATTATGACCATATGTTACTATACTCTTTGCTCTAAAAACCTGGGTTTCCAAGGTTTCAGAAAAGAGTCTGAGAAATAAGGAAGCAGACTGTATCAGACTACCAAATATGAACTCCAAAATGGAAAACACATCCCGTAGTTGTCTGGATTTTTTTTCAGATCAAATATTGTACCCTTGGGAGCACAATACCTGGCTATACAGAAAGCCTTGTAAACCACCACCACCCCACCCAAATCACTTCAGAGTAATTAAAATATTTTTGTATGCATTGAGTTGAGTTCCACTTCATGAACAAATCAATATAATTATTGCAGTGGTCAAATTTACCTTCTTGGAAGTGACTGGGTGGCAGATTAGTATGAAAATGTGATGTTTCCAAGGCTGCCTGGTTAAAAAAAAAAGGATTGTGCTTCAAACTGTACTCAGAGCAAAATAAAAGGATTAAAAGCAAACCCCACCCATTGAATAACGAGTTATTTAAATTTCGATTCACACCATAAGCACAGAAGAAGGACAACTTTTGTACTCTTGCCAAAATAGCCCTTTTTCTGGCTGCAAGAGACAGGAGATTGACCTCCACTTAAACACCCTTAGGTAAGAAGAGTAGTCAGTGGAAATTATTTATAACCTGACCAGCTCATTTAATTTCATTCTCTGAAGCCGACAGTGCTTGACTGACACAGCAATAATGGACAGCGAACTTTTGTGCCAATTAATTGTTAATGAGAGGTTTGATTAGCAAATAAAGTGCCTATTAGGTAACTGATTGTCTTTCTTTTATAATACCAGAGGTCAACTTTTTAAAACAACTGAAAAGCCATACTATAGCTGGGAGGGGGAGGGGGGCAGGAAGCTATTTAAAATTTAACCCTAACTTTCTTGAGGTTGAATAACATTGCTTCAATGCAGTTGGAAAAAGGGAAACTGATCTACAAGAATAATCAATCAGTCCATAATTAATGAATCAGCAATTTCTGGTTTCCTTCAGAAAAGCAATCACTTCTACTTCACTTTGTGGTTTTGGTTTTTTCCTTCTGGGCTGTTGCCATGTTACACAGCCAGATGGGAAAAACTTCCACTGTATGAGGTGAAGCACCGACTTAATTCAGGTGCAGTCAGCAGATACTTTCAGTAGTCTATTCACTATAGAAGGATATGATTGCTAAAAAAAAAAAAAAGGTGNACTATAGAAGGATATGATTGCTAAAAAAAAAAAAAAGGTGATGCTTTCTGCAAAAGGAATTAGTCTCACTAAACCTTTAGATATCATTCATAATGTCTGTAAGCTTGCAGATGGAATGGATTTGCAGAAATCTTTTGACAAAGATTCTCAGCAAAAGGGCTAAGCAAATAATGGCTGTCCATCCCCAGCTAAGAAAACAGCTCCTCTTATGCATCAATTACTGGTTAAATAACTGGAAGCAAAGAATGCAAACAAAAAGTAAGGAGAATAGAGCAAAATCACTTGAAAAGAGAGAAAAGAGCTTCCTGGAAAGATCTGTGCTATATTGAAATTGATGCTTTTAAAACTACCTTATTAACAATGGTTTGCTACTCTTCTCCTTAATATGGTGTTGGAACAATTGGCCTCCTCGGATGTATCAGTGACTGAACACAAACTGTTTTATGCTGATATTATTTATTTCTATTATACATTTTCTTGTAAAACAACACAGGTTTTTAAATTGCCCACTTTAGCAAGCCTGAAACCAGGTTTTTTTGAGGGTCTGCCTCTCCCCAGTTATATTTACCTATCCC
Source organism: Laticauda laticaudata (assembly GCA_004320025.1). NCBI lineage: Eukaryota > Metazoa > Chordata > Lepidosauria > Squamata > Elapidae > Laticauda > Laticauda laticaudata. The sequence goes on along the minus strand of BHFT01000752.1, from coordinate 37,491 downwards.
GTCAGTGAAGTTGAAGCTGTTCCCAACCCTGCTAGCCTTCCAGAAAGGCACTTAAATCTTGGTCCTATCATCTACCTGAGGATTCCATGATAAAGTCTTCTGGATGGTAATATGAGAGGGCCAGGTAGAAAAGATCCCAGTTAGTAGACTAACCCAGGGATCGGCAACCTTAAACACTCAAAGAGCCACAAAGGTCCTAATCATAAGCCCCCAGTTCAATTCTGGAACCAACTGGAAGTTCGGTTCCCCCACCATAGAGTCTCCTCCTTGCATGGCATCCATTTTCCTCTATCTGTCTTAATCAAAAGCCCTATCAATTGTAGAGCCAATCGGCGACAGGGAGCCAAAGCAGAGGGATGAAAGAGTCACACGTGGCTTCAGAGCCACGGGTTGCTGACACCTGGACTAATCTGATTATTCATCAAACTGTTAACACTATAGCAGTACATTTTGGTACAGCATATTCACAATTAGTAATAAGGTGTAATGTAACATTAGCATATAATATTGATTGTGCTAAACTCCAGCCACTTTCATACCTGTAATGTTCTTTGATTTAGAAGATAAGACAAGCTGAATGCTTCCAATGTCTTCTTTTAATATGACATTAGAAGCATCTGTCTATCTTATCATGCAATCAAAGCAGACTTCTTAGAAGCATTTTATGTTAATATTTTTAAGTTATTGTAACAAATTGATAAGATGCTACAAAATTGGTGGGAGAATAAATGTTTGACTTTTATCTACATTACAAATATCATGGAGGCTTTTAACTTTATCACGAGATATATATTTTGACTTTGTTATGGAATACAAATAAAAATCTCTACAAACACAATTATTAGGTGTTTATGTAAACACTTTGATTTAATGCAATGGGCTGCATGGCATTTATGGAAAATTCTGTTTTTCCTTTATCCACATGACAAATGTATAATTCCAGTGTAAAAAATGCAGGTTTTTTTTTTAAGCCAGGGACCAAATATGCATATCAATATATTAATATCTTAAATTAGACATTGCAAATCATCTTTTTTATGCCTAAAGGACATAGGGAAAGTATAACATGATACATGAAAAAAAATAACCTTCTTAGGTTTTAATATTACCCCAGGAGAGAAATGTATTTTTGGTGTAGTTTACTTGCTGTTAATTTCATAATCAGTTTCTATCTTCATAAAGCCTCAGAGCTTGAATCTAATTGATATTTCCACTGACTGAGTGATGTCCTTAATTTCCCATGAAGGCTGAGGATCTGTCCAATAAAATAGTGTTAGTTTCTTATAATCATCATCTGCTGAAACAGTAGAATTATCCAACCAAGTGAAAGGACGCTTCATGTGGAGTTGGAGGCAGTGGTGGGATTCAAAAATTTTTACTACCAGTTCTGTAGGCATGGCTTGGTAGGCGTGGCATGGTTTGGAGGGTGTGGCTTGGTGGGTGTGGCAGGGAAAGGATACTGTACAATCTTCATTCCTTCCCCACTCCTGGGAGAAGGTTATCACCAGTTCTCTGAACTACTCAAAATTTCCACTACTGGTTCTCCAGAACTGGTCAGAACCTGCTGAATTCCACCTCTAGTGCCAATCATTAGTATGTCAGGTGCTCTTCTCCTATATGATATGTCTTCTGGGGTAGCCAGTTTATTGTTGCTGGGTAATAAGGTTCTTATTTCCTTGCACTCTCATCTGGAATTATGAATCTGTGCAAGATATAATATATTGGCCAATACCTATATTTTAGTAATAGAATAACTTACCTGCTAGCTTCTTCAGAAGTGTCTTTACAGAGTAATCTGTTCTTCCACTATAATTATGGATGTCAAATAAGAGACAAAACCAGTTCCTTTCTAGCAGGCAAAGAAGGAGTTTAAACCAGAAAACCAGAGAAGAATAAGGTAGCTTATCAACACGATAAGTTTATTTGCAAGGATATTAAAGTTCCTGAGTCAATGTGAGGACAATGAAATGTAGCAAAGGTATAGAGACCCTGACAATCAGAAATTGAGTCAAATCTGGGGGAAAATGCAGGCATACAAGCAGGAAGAGTAATATATACCAGCATCAGTCAAAGATAGGAAGTGGAACAGGATATTTATAATCGTGAGAGTTGAAAGTTTTCCAATGTATGTTGATATGTTAAGTTAAACAAACAAGATATAAACAGCTGCTGAACTGTCACCTGTGACGGTTGACAACTCTTTTGTTTCAAAGCTCCACATGGGAACAAAAAGACATTGTTAGCTATTCTGTATAACTAGTAGGCAGTGTCTGACCATAGACAGAAAAGTGATCTTAGCTTAATTCCAACAAATGTCCAGAGTAGATTAGTCTTAAACTGAGATTATATACTCATAGGTGGATTGCAATTCACATATTGGCCCAGTCAGGCTGCAATCACTGCAGAATTAAAACAATCTTAATTTCTGGGCATTGGCTACTAAAAGGTATAAGTGCTGGTGACCACCTTTATGGTATGGCACTGAGATATATTCAAGACCCTCCTTGCCAAGTATGTCTCTGGTCTTCCTGTCTGAACATCAAGGCAAAGTTTGCTCAGGATCCACCTCCTATCCCTGGCCCTTGAAATAAAGGATGTGAAACACACTTTCCCTGAATGTGCAATTAACCACTTCTGTTACATATTAACATTCTTGTAATACCCTAACCTGATTGGCTGAAACGAACTGCACTGTGATTGGCCGAGACACACGACGGTGATTGGTTAGTAAGGAATCTCCCGTGATTGAACGAACCGATCGCGGGAGATTCAGAAAGCTGTCATTGGGTGAGAGCCACTGGCTAGCTCTATAAGAAAAGCTGCCGTGGCTCGCAAAAGGCTGCACAGATCTATACCTTGAAGAAAGAGCTGAAGTTACGCTGGTCTCCTGTCTCCTGATTTCCTGTGCTTCTACATCTTCCTTTCTATAAAACCTATTTTGTTTTAATGGAACTTTGGCTTCATGTTGCTTCTCAGTTATTGAGATAACTCTTTCATTTATACTCTTGTGTATCACAAAGAGTTGGTCAGATGAGACAGGTTATAAATGCTGTAAAATAATAAATACATAAGTAAAGGCTAGCCAGCTAGGATTCCATTGGGAAAGAAAAATAAATGTAAGCAAATATTAGTATTGGGAGGCAGCTGTGGAAGTTTTACATCTGTCTATGTAAATCCACTTTTGCCTTTGCTATTGAATTATTCCATTTTGGTACTATTTTGTCTTCTCCTCTGTTGAATTTTTATAACACATGCATACAAACTCATACATTCACACATCATTTATTATGTTTTCAGTTCAGTTATTATATTCAACAGATAAATATTAGAAATGGGAAATGGAAAACTGAGTGTGCATGTGCCTTAATCATAGTTTGAAAGCGTCCAAGTTACTTCAAAATGAATCTGGGGAAAAGCAGTTACTAGTGTTTGTTTTGCTCTAAATTAGCAATTTCCTTATTGACCATTATGAGTGAGCATCTCAGCTGGAACTATATTGTAATCTGAGCTACCAAAAAGATCATGAAATGAGAAATAAAAAGCATATGGAGAGGAGAAACCTTCAAAGTTTGTCTTGCTGGTCTAGTGGAAGGCATTCTGGCAGGTAGCCATCTGCACCCGCTGAACAGAGGGATCCAGGGATGACACTGATCGATTTAACAGTAGGAAAGTATTAATGATATGCAGCTCTGATGGCTGAGCCACTTCACACTCATTTGCATTTTCATTCATCATCTCAGCATTTATCATTATGAGGCGAATGCCAGAACTAATTAAAGTCTGGGCTAACAGGGTGACATGAGGGACCAGCCACCACTTCTATGGAGGAAAATGAGGGAAACATTCCAGCAGGAACCATACCAACTTTACACCAAACCTAATTAACTTAATTCCTAACTAAACTGTTAGAAGCTCCTTCATTTGGACAATCTAACAAGGCTGGATTTAAGTTACATGAGCGTTTCCCTCCTCTGTGATTTTGTAACACTGCTTTATGTAACCTTTTTTTCTTTCAGATAGCTAAGTTTCTCTAATTTCTTGGCATTCATTTTACCTCTGGCTGTGAACAATTGACAAAAATCTACAAAGTATAAGAATAAAAAGAACATTTAAAAAAATAATGCCTAGGATATGAATTTATTCTTGTGGTAACTCCTGTTAAGGGGGTAAATATCTAATTCAGCCAAGATTCTGAAAGTTGAAAGATATAAAAGATATGGCAAAATGTGTATGCAGATTCAAAACCATTGTCCAGGTAGCACAAACACAAACAAAAGATGGGACTCCTGTGGTGTAAGACAAATGTTGAGAATAATAGAGCCTTCCACTCCCCAAAAGAAAATAGCAAAAGAAATATACTTCCTAAGATCATTTCACTTAACAGGATTTGTTTCTGAGTAAAGATGCATAAACTTTTACTTAAAAAGAGTAAAAATATTTATGTCCAGTTTCCACACAAAATATTTAGTATTCTATTATGTAAACTTTATTTATTTGTTTACTTGTTTGTTTGTTTACTTGTTTATTTATTTATTTAATTTAAGGCTTAGAACCTACTTTAATCAAATCTGATTCTGAGTGGCATACAATTCTCTCACTTTGTTCATTTATATTTAAAAATACAATCAAATATTATGAATATAATGAATAAACATAGGCCAAATCAATAGGAGCAAAAATGAAAAATTGTAGAAAACCAGAAATTCTACATTCAATAAACCAGATAACAGTACCAGTAATATATCTGACCAATAATTAGAACAGATGCAAATAAATAGACAAGATAAAATATAAAATAATAATAATCAATAAATCCCTTTTATATTGTCAGTGATGAATTCAAGTCCCACATTAGGCATGAAAACTGACTGCATGATTTTGTGCCAGTCTCAGCTTAATTCATCTCACAGGATTATTGTTGTTGGAATAAGAAGTATTCACTATATTCTCTGCCTTGAGTTATTTATAAAGTAAAACAGATGGGATAAAATAAATCTAATAAACAAATAAATATGCATAATATATGAGTTGTATTCTTCCCACCAAGTTCAGTGGGGCTTACTCCTAGATATTATTCAAATTGTGTTCTTGACAACTCAACATTGGGTCTACACTTTGATTTATATTTTTCCAAGGACCAAAATAGGACCTGACTTTTCAAAGCAGAATAGCCATGGGTCAGAATGGGCACAAATATATATTTCATAAAGCCCCTGTCACACTGCACCTGTTCCCACTGCACACATGGATGGAAGAGGATGTAAACGGAGAAAACACTTGCCATCCTATTGGTTATTCCGTTCTGTCTCAAACTGCTCGCGTTTTGCTTTTTCTCTCTTCGCATCACCCATCTGTCTATTGACATTTCATCCACTCAGAAGGTTTTTGAGCGCTCAAAACTTTTGGCGGAAAATGTAATCCCAATGCATCCCATTTCTGCTATCCGCTAGGCATACGGGGGACATGCCGTTCTGGCATGCCATGTTATGCATCTGCTATATCCGCTAGGAATGCTGCCTGCGTATCCACGGCAACTCAATGCGTTCCAGTGGTAAAATGGACGCAGGGGAGGAAGCAGAACAGAGGGGGGCCGTGCTAGGCGTTAGTCCGCCCCGGAAACGGGAAAGGACATGAAAGCGGATGCATCTAGCGCATCCGCGTCAATCCCGGCTACGCCATCCGCTCCACCTCCGCTACACATCCGCTCTGCATCCTCTAGCGCATCCGCTGCTGCATCCTCTAAGTAAATATTGCCCTCTATAACATCCCGCTCTGCATCCTCTACGCAGCCTGCTACGCATCCTCTATACATGCGCGCTCACTGGGCATCCTGCATACGCATCCGGCTCTGGGCATCCTCTACGCATCCTCTACGCATCCGTCTGCATCTGCTTTCCATGCCGTGAGGCTTCCGTTCCGCATCCGGCTTTCCATCAGCTTTTTTCTGCGTGCCCTCCGCCCCATACCGTTCCTTTCCGGTTATCACACTCTGCATTATGGCATAATTTTTGCCCTTTTTTGAGAGGGGCGATAACAATGGATGGAACATTTTTCTCGTCTGTACAAACATTTTGCATCCATTGGGCAGTGTGACAGGGCCTTAACATTTCTTTTTTTGTCAGTACAAATTAGAATGTGGAAAACCTGTTGACCTTGAAAACCTTTGCCTTCCAAAACACCACTTTGGTTGTGGTGTGACTATAAAACAAAACATCTTGTCTTTGGGTGGTTTTGTTCTGAAATTAGAGTAAACACATAGTTTGTTCCAGGCATGAAAGAAATCTTGACTAAGAACAGATTCCATGGCAATCCAGCTGTTGTGTTGTGGCTTATAATCAGATTACTTTTTTGGGGTCAACTTTCTTCAGCATAGCCAGTCCAGCAGTAGGGACAAGTCAAATCCCTGTTGCTATTGGTTTAGAGGAAATGAAGTGATTTGAAAGTATTATGTTGAGTGATAGAAATAACTGAGCAGATGACCAGATAGAAGATCAGTTTTCACAACTACATGCTTGTCAGCCTGCTTGGTAAATAAGTACCATTTTAGATGTAATTGTGACAGTGAAGTTAAAGTTTATGGGGATGGAAGGATGGATGTCTTACAGTTGTGTTCCATTTTCCATCAAATAGCACAAATATGTGCATGCAAGTATATACATAAATATGAGTATGACCTCACCAGAAGTGTTATTCATATTTTTATGCCAGTGTAAAAACTAATACAGGTAGTTCTCAAGTTATGACCACAATTGAGCCCAGAGTTTATGTTGCTAAGCGAAATATTTAAGTGAGTTTGCCCCATTTTATGACTGAGTTGTCAAGTGAATCATTGCATTTGTTAAGTTAGTAACTTGGTTTTTAAGTGAATCTGGCTTCCCCATTGACTTTGCTTGTCAGAAGGTCACAAAAGCTGATCACGTGACCCCAGGACGCTGCAACCATCATAAATATGAATCAATTGCTAAGCATCTGAATTTTGATCATGTAGCCATGGGGATGCTGTAATGATTATAAGTGTGAAAAACAATCATAAGTCCCTTTTTCAGTGTCATTATAACTTTGAACAGTCATTAAATGAACTGTTGTAAGTTGAGGACTATCAGTATAATGTTTTATTATTTGAAAAAACACCCTAAATGATGACTCTGCTTTATTTGTTTTATGTCAATTGTTGAAACAATTCAATTTCAATTCTTGACTTAGAATGGATCCCTAAGGATCTCAAGGAATGAATGCAAAAGGGCAGGACACTGCAGGACATTATTAGAACACTGCACTCATCATGTTCAACCAAAGTGAAAAATATTAGTACATATTTTCAAGCTGCAAGTTCATCCTGTCAAACATGCAAGTCAAATTAACATCTGATATGTAGATTCCTCTATAAAACAATAACAATCTTTTTTTAAAAAAAATGCAAGAATTTGGATTTTTTAGGAAAGAAAATAAATAAATAAGAGAGATACAATAGACAACATCAAATGTTTATGAAATTGTGTACAGGATTGTGTAATGGAGGATCAAGAAAAAAATGTTTTCATCCCTCAAATCATTGGCAGTTCAGATCATCTAATGAAATCTCAGAGATGAGGAAGTAATTCACCACATAGATTTAATTTATGGAACCAGGCTACCATGAAATATGGTGATGGCCACTAACTTTAATGGCTTGAAAGTGGGAATGAACAAATTTAAGGAGAACAGCATTATCAGGAACTGCTGTTTGTGACACTGGGGAATTTGTAGATATCAATGGCAATGAGAATACAATCTCTTTTTTTAGGCTTCCCAGAAGGCCACTATGTGATATGGGCTACTGGATTTAATGGAATTGTAATCTGATCTAGCAGAGTTCTTAAATTATTATGCAAGCAACTAAATAGCCATTTTTGTCACTTGCTTCATTTTCATTCTGTCAGAAATTAACATCTGTTGTATTAAGTTTCTCTTCTCTGATGAGTAAGTTTATAATTGTCTGCCCATAGCAATGATTGGTGAACTGATAGGCTATGTTTAATATAAAATATTATCTAAGTTTCATTCATAGATATATTTATAGAATTGGGAATTCTATAATCCCAGAGAAGTTTAGATGTAATTTAAATATAGTATCCAAAAACTATCCTAGCCACAGCAGAATTATCAGTTTTTTACTGGCTTTTTTCTGACATCTTAATGTTTTAACACTATGGTTAAATGGATAATTTTAATTGATATAGAATCTAAAACATTTATTGAAAATAAAGCAGGCTTCTTTTAAGGGGGAATACTGTGAATTATTGAGGAAAAAGCTGGCTCTCAGCACTGATAAATATATATCTATAGAAGTTCAGCAATTTAGTGAAAAGTTAGTGGAAGCATAAGCACATATTTCATTCCAGTTAGAAATGATCTGTGCAAAGAGCCCCTGCTTCTGTATGGGAGCTATTGTTCCCAATGAGTCTTGTACATGGAAGATAACCCCTTCAGAACAGGAACTCAGCCTGCAACCCCAGAATTTGGAGAAACTCTGAAGGATGGCTCAATTGCACCAATAGAGAGGCATTAAAACAGCCTCCACTTTTGATAGAAGCAAACTGAAATGAGGCAAAGAGAGGTTGCCAGCCATGGAGATGAGAGATAGACAATGTCCTCTGTAAATGATAATTTATACTCACAGTTATTTGACAAATCATTTTGCAATATAGAATTTCCCATAAAGAGACACTTACTGCAGAGAATCCCTATCATCTGTTCTCCACATTATCATCATTATGTTCCGTGTGTGTGTGTGTGTGTGTTTTTAAAGAAACAGGAAACAACAACCAAGCATGAGCTGAAGATTTTGCTAGTGGTTCCAGCCTACTGTTTTTTTACTTTCTAAAACGGTACTCTTTAATCAGTGAGCCTGCACACTGATCAGAGAGATGCTAATATATTAATGTTTGCACCACTGGGCAGTTTAAGAGGGCTCAATGGAGATGAAATCAAAGTCTCCTGTACCGTGGCATTTATTATTTATGATCATACTATAGCAATATAATAGCTAATAAAACAATCTTAGACAAAGAAATAGTGGACTTGTTGGTTAGGCGGCTGTTAGACTGCTATCAGAATTTTAGCCAGTTCATTCTGTTTCAAAGGAATCCAGCATCCATAGAGAACAATTGTTCAATTTATTTTCAGCCCTTAATTTTCTGATTTAATGGCTATAAATGTGTATGGCTATAAATACAGATTTATACAGATATACAAAGATGCACATATGAACACATACCCAGTTTGTATTCATGTGTTGTGAATGTGTGTGTTTATGTGTGTATCTTTGAACACCTATATAAGCAAAGTGAATGTCTGAAATTCTTCAGAAAATATGTTCACATTGACATGTCGCCAGAAACAAAGAAAGTGCAGCTATATTGTTTTATTTTGGAATACATTGGTGTATGTCTAAAAAGATATACATGTTCATATGTATCACATATGTATTTATTCCATTTTTCATGTCTATTATTTTACAAATACACTGTAGCTTTGGAAGTTACATATCCATGTTACAACCTTCCCCTCACAAGAAAAATGATTTCCCCCCACCAATTCATTTCTTGTCATGTCCACTCAAATATATAGAGAGCCAAAATGAAACAATTAACAGCAGGCCAATGTGCAAGGAAGCACATCTACTGAATGGACAGTATGGATAACACAAAAAGCAGCAAAATATTGCTTCGCTAAATGCCATTTCTGTCCCAAGCACACAACTGTAAGTATGTGCATCCTGTGCATTTCTCTGTGGGGGGTTCTGCTTCTATATTCATTAAATATAGAAAACAGAAGTAGAGGAGGAAAGTACAAAGGCTCTCATAAAAAGAAAAAGGAAACAAGGAAGAAGAAAAATGAAGAAACTTTAAAGAACTTATTTTTTAAAAAAGATTGCTTCCATTGTAAGGGAATAGTCTCATGAACAGTGTCAGCATTCTGCCATATGTTCGAGAAAACCAGGGGCCCTTGAAGAAGAAGAGACTTCTGAATTATTGATCAATGATTAGCAAATGCAATCGAAATTGTAGACTTGATGTTGTGCAGAGATTCATAATTTATGAATGGACAAAATAGGAGGTAACAGAGGTAGCAGTAGGTGATTTCAGCCCCCATATTGATTACTTAAAACAACAGGAGGTATGTGTAGTGTGACAGATGGAACAAAAACTGACAGCTCACTGCCTGTCCATCACCACAGACAGAGAGCTCAGGGAATAAAGCGTACCATAGAAGCAAATACATTTCTATTGTATGTCTTTGATCATTATGCTGTTCAACTAGACCAAAGGACATATTTGTTTATAATTTATGTATTCTCTTATTATAAAAGATTGATGGCTTCCTATTTCATACCATCGGATCTAAATATTCAGATTGTCCCTGAAACAGCCAGAGAAGTAGACCTGGTAAAAGTTATTGGCTTAGTCCTGTAGTTGTTTGCTGGCAGCTGTCTCCTGGCCACCTGCTTCAGAGCACTGGTATGAAAGCCAGTGATGATGCTTGTTTCTGTTTGTTGGGCTTCACAAAAGAAGAAAGGGAATGGTGGCCTTTCACTGGCATTTAGGAACCAAGTTTGAAACAATTCAAAATGTTTGGGTTGGAGGTCTTCTGGCTAATTATAAGTTAATTATTCCTACAATGGCAAGACCTGGAATGACATAATGCAACTTCTGAAGCACTTTTTTAGTCCAAAAAGTTTCCTCTGACCACAGTGGTGAAAAATAGGTATTCTGATTTCCTCCCATTTTGCAGAATAATTTCACTAGATTAAAAAAGAAGAAGGAAAAAGGAAAAGGAAAATATATTCCAAACTACTCCAGAATCCAAACCTCACCCAAGGTTGTAGCACAGCTTCCCTCAGATTGTGACATATTACTGCTCACTGCAACTCAAAACTTGGTGAAGATTAATAAATGCAGCTTCCAGCCCTCCAAAGATTCTTCATCTCTACCCTTAAAGCTAGGAAGGGATAACAGAGCAACTTGGGTTTAAATGCAACCTCAATCATGGATGCTTACAAAGTGATTTTGGCCAGAAGGTGATTTTGGCCAGTTGCTACCTCCCAGCTTGTTGCTGAGAAAATAAAAATGGGAAAGGAAATACTATATACTTTATCTTCAGGTCCCAAATGTAAAACAAATTATACACTGAATTTTTTTAAAAAATAAATCCCATATAAGAAACTGTAAAAGAGGCAACTGGCTTGAATTCAATCAATTTTACTAGGAAAAAAATTGTATTGAATAACAGGAGGATGCAAAATATTCAGAACAGAATCCCAATCCACTCTTCAGTATACCTCTTGAAAGCACAGCATATTTGTCCAGAGGTCTTCTTTGTCTTCTAACAGAAGATACTTTCCAGGATTTGCCTCATTAACAGTTTTTTGGAATTGTCTTCAGGACACACAGAAGGAAGACCGCGAAGATGTGCTACAGTTTTTTTTAAAAATCAGCCCCAAACCATATCATAGCTTCTGAGCACCAGGTTTGGAAAGTTGCTTTGTGAAGCACCTCTCTAAATAGATTGTATACCCTTAATAAATTGTCTAATTGCTGAAAGGGATGCATATGCATTGTCTTTTGTACATGCCTGGGGTTTATTAGGGTTGGTCATATATGGATGGCTGCCAATTCACTAGACAAGTCTATATGGCACTTGAGTAGAGTTCTAGGTTAGCAATCATCTTTCACATGTAAAGTTTAAAAAATGCTGTATTTCTTATGGAAGGTGTCAAAATCTATGTTTATTAACACCATTATTGTTGTATAACGGTTCCAATAATTATGCTATCACAAGAGTGAAACCAGATCTTCAAGTAGCTAAAGTTTTTTTTTTAAGTGCTCTTAGTAATTTGACACAACTCAAATCAATTGTATAGGCACTACTGAAAGATGTGTTTTCATAACTGTTGTCAGTTTCCTACATATTGCTGACACGTACTTGCACATTTATTAAAGCATCTTGCAGGGAAAAAAGTCTTAATGAGCTCACTTCATTAACATAATGTGATCTATATGGAGTTATCCTATAAAAGTATCTAAAAATTGCATATGGCGCAAATGTGTTTGGAAACTGCACATGATGATCAGTAAGGGTGTGGTAAAAGATGAGATTCATAGTAGTGTTTTTTTAATGTATGTCACACATGTGATGCACATAAAAAAACAGGCACAGCTTTGATAGCACCATTATGGCTGCTATCTTGATTTTTTGTGTGGTCACCCATTGGTGGTCAGATCTACGACAAGTCACAAGACAACATACGACTTTACCGAAAGACCTATTTTTGTGGACAATTGCCTATTAGACACTATTTAAGGTGTTAGGATCAATCCTTAAGCATAGAATCTGAATACCTGTCAGTACTACACGCTAATCCATGCAAAGGAATCCCATATATCAGCACTAATGCCTTGTAGGTCAGGACTATTAGCTAGAATACCACAAACTTGCAAGTCTGAATGTTCTTCCATGCCTCCTGTAACCTCCATGTGAATAGGAAAGGCTTGTTTGAGATGTTTTCTCAAGTTATTTTCTTGATTTGGATCCAGGACCTCTTTTTTTCTGACCAGTGAGTGAGTCTTCCTCCTATCCTCCTATCCTTGAAGGCATTCCCTCAGACTTTTACTCTATCTGAGGGCTATTTTTGATCAGCAGAAGATACTCTTTTGAAGGGCCCCTTTTTGCCACAAATTTGGCTATCAGGCTAAATTTGTTTCATCCTCCCCCCCCCAAGATATAGAATATTCCCTTCCACACTTCCATTATTTACAAAAGTGATAAACCTGCATACTGCCAGGCTTTTAGCTGTCAAATAAATGTTGTCTTCACTCTATAGATTTTCTTTGTCATGTTTTCCATTTTCCAGATTGATTTATTGTTATATGCTGCTTGGAGTGCTGATATCAGCAGAAAGACATGGAAGACTACTACTGCTGCTGCTACAACTATTTGATTTCTACCACATCTAGAAAACCTGTCCAGTAGAGATCAAACTTTGTAAGTACTGGATCCCTGTTTTAAATTCATTTGAACTGAAGGCAGTGGTGGGATTCATTTTTTTTACTACCAATTCTGTGGGTGTGGCTTGATGGGTATGGCAGGGGAAAGATACTGTAAAATCAAACAAACCTTTCACATATATGCCTTCAGTCAGAGGTGGTATTTGCTGGTTCTCCAAACTACTCAAAGTTTTCGCTACCAGTTCTCCAGAACTGATCAGAACCTGCTGAATACCACCTCTGACTGAAGGCATATATGTGAAAGGTTTTTTTAATTGTTTTGATTGTTGCACTTGTCAAAATCATCAAGCACAAAGATGATGACTCATTGCATGTTTCCCATGGAATACTGTTTGATAAAATGCTACTACTTATGTATTAACTATCAAACATGGTTGAATGTGAATGGTTGTTACATAGCAATTATCTAAACAATTCCACAATTGTACAATGGAGAGCTTCAGATTGTCTAATGAGGGATTCTGGTTATTTCAGGTTTAGTTGGAGTTCCTCATTGAGAGGACCAAAAACAATGGAAAAATATGTGTGAAAGGCAGCTTGTCCACTGCCTGGTGGAATACTAAGTACAAAAATTAACCACTGAGAAATCTGGATTCTTCTTAAACATGCTTTTAATTCACTGTGCAGGATGCTAAGACTCAGTAATCTTCCAATGAACTGAATTAACTCTATAACTTTGCATAAAGAGAAAAGCAGGAAATACATTTAATAATAATGAGAACTAACACAACCACAACAACACATATTTCAGAAGGCATTACACCAGGGCCATGTTTCCAGCAAGACATACCAATGCAGAAAGTGTTATATGAAGGCACAAGGCTTGAAGCCCACTGTGATATTCAGTGCCAGTAAAACTGGATGTAAAATGCTCTTGCCTGTCAAAAACTTTTATGCATTAAATATTAATAGTGAGGTCAATATCTAAATCAAAATAAACATGACTGAATAGCAGAAAGATTAAATATTCAACAGACATCCAGTGTGACAAGTAACATTGAATTGCAGAAAAGATAATTTTCGGAGCAAGTGCTTTTTAGGCTGACCAGTTTATTCACTGACATAATTCTACCATTTTACTTTTACCAAAAGGAAGAAATTGGGTTCCAAACATTCTTTAACAATTGACAATAGTTCCATTTTTTCCCTGTTTCCCTTCTGAGAGTAGAAATGTTGGATTTTCCCAGTGCATGTAGTACTAACCCCAACTCCAAGCCCCTCTTTTCTCCATGGGTAATGCTAACCGAACAGAACAGCACATTGGGAAATCTCTTAATAATCCCCATCCTAAATCCTTCAGCCAGCAGCAGTCACCTTGCAATATTTATTCTCCACTCAATAATCTTCCCTTTTCCTCAAAAAAAGGTATAAATAGCATTACAACCAATTGCCTCTTTTTATCTGATGAATACCAAGCAGCAATATTGTATTAGTGGGCCTTTTTGGAAGATATATTGGACTTTAATAAAATTTGATCAATGCATTTAAGTCAAATTGAATTATATGTAAGTGGATAGGGTTGACATATGTTTCAATATCTGCGAGTGATACATTATTCTCCAGTGAGCATAAAATTTAATGAAATATAAATACCCATTAATCCTCATGTTTCAACCAATCAGTCACCAGCGCTCCTGCCTGCTGTTAGCAGAAGCAGGCCCAGAAAAATCATCTGTTTTATCTAAGCAGGAGATCCAAACTGGAAAGACATCAGCCAGCCTGGGAAGAAGAAAAAAATATACAGTGAAACAGCATTTGGCCAGCTGGTTTGCTGTTATAAACAGTACCATGATCTGTGTTCTCATGTGATAAAATTCATAGAGAAATCTTCCTGAAATTGAGTTCTTTGTTCCTTTTTACACCTGAGAGGATGTATTTTAAAATGTCTATAAATTTTTTAAAAATGCGCTCCCCTCCAACAATGGCTCAGTCTATTTTAAAAAAAATATGGGCAGTCAGGATGATCTTATTGTCAGCCACATTGTTTTAAAGAGAGGTATAGGATTATCCTCCTGTGCCTCCCTTCATTCTTAACCCTTCCATGAGCAGAGCACACACAGATAGGCTTGGGATGCAAAAGATAACTGACAGAAGCAGTAAGAGGAAAAGGACAAAGTGTTCAACAGTCATAGAGCCTATTCATGCTGATTTTGCCCTATCAAGGGAGTCCTTCTGTGGTTAAAAAAAAAAAAAAGTCAAGATAACCAAAATGTCAGGACCTATCCCTTCTATTACCCAGCCATCAGAACTGATGAAGCTTCTTAAATGAGAAGTGAAATGTTTTCTTCCTCCCCCTCAAGGAAAAAGACAGTCCAGTTGCCTTTTGAAGAAGAAAAAAAGTACCTTTGAGATAATTATGACTTGAATGACTGAGAATCTCCACTGACATGACTAAGATGGTATATTGAAGCTTTTCCATTTTTTGTTGTGGTGGTGGTTTGTTTTGTTTAATATAACATGGAGCCTTGATCACCTCACTTCAACCATCATTTGCCTTTTCTGACCACTCCTTGTGAATGCTTCTGGCGAATATCCTCCTTGCAAAACTACTCCAGAAAAATCAAAACCCTTTACACTACAGTATTCCTTTCTAAACTTTAGTTGGGTTATAATGAATAAAAATAAGTGCAGTGGAAGAAGAAAGAAAAGAATCAGAAGTGCAAGGAGCTCCCATAGTGTCAAAGGTATCAGAATTGTGGCTATGATTGGGTGATCAAAGCCACAACCCATTCTGTATCGAATACATTGACCGATTACCATTAGGAGTAATTCACTGCTTCCTGAGAATAGAAATTGGTGACATGCATGTTCCCTGCACCCATGTTTTCCAGCTTGAGTTCAAAACTGCTGTTTTATGAATTGAGCTGTTTTAGGACCTTCAGAGCAAACGATCTTTGGTGCTTCATTTGATTGCAGTAACTGCTTCAGTTCCAGTTGTTTGCACGGCCTGGCACACTCCATGCCTTTCAGTAACTGGCCACTGTTCTCTGCAGGCATTTTCATCCTGTGTTGTTAACAGTAACAACAATAATAGCAACAGCAAGAAATAACAACAACAATAATAATTGACAGGCTCTTTTACCAAGGAAAATAGATGAACTTGGAATGTTGCAAGTACATCTGATGCTGCATTATTTCTATAAAACTAATAATTAATTCTTTGTTGCTACAAAGTCTCCATGTAAAGGAACATAGAAGCAAAAGAACAACCGGTTTCCTTTTCTTCGATTATTGCAACATCAAAATGGCAAATGGCACCATACCCCCCCCCCAAAANGGCACCATACCCCCCCCCCCAAAAAAAGAGAAAAGGAAATATCTGCATTAAGTTCAAACAAGAGAACAATAGAAAGAGTGGTAGTGGTAAAGCCAGCCATGTGTGCAAACATCTGGGAGAGGAAATGAAATGCCAGGGAGTCAAAGGAAAAGATGGGCACTGATCTCTTAAGTGAAAAGCAACTTACACAGGAGCAGGGTGAGAAGCAGGGAAAAACCAATTGGATCTTGCTGTGGCTTTAGCTGGACTGAACACCAAATGAGTCCCACTGCCAACCTACTGTAATTTGGAGTGGAATTTCTGAGGATGGCATAAGAAACAGGAGCAGCCTAGGACAGAAGCTGTTTAAGCTTCAGGGAAGAATTGCCAACAGTCTGGCAAGAATTTTCTTCGTCCAGTTTAGATTCAAGCAGGCATGAGAACAGGACCAGAGTAGCTGAAACCGAAAGAAAAAAAAGAGAGAGAGAGAGAGGGAGGGAGGGAGGGAGGGAGGGAGAGAGAGAGAGATCTCATCCATTGTTCTCAGCTTAGTTTTAAGCGTGATTTATTTAATAAATCACAATGGAAGCGTTTAATCAATGTGCTAAGCCTCTAACTACTTAGTGTGAGCATGTTGATGACGTCTTTTCTTCTCAAGCTTCTGGGATGTGAAATGATTGCTTCCCTTGTACAAGCCTCTAAAGCAGAAATAAAATGGGTGGCAGGTAATTTGGTTCTCAAAACCCATTTAATCAGTGCCAGGGAAAGCAAGAACAAAACATTCTTATTAAGTGCGGAATAAAGCCAGCCAATGTGATAGTATTCTCCCTCAAGCATCTCCACAAAAATCACCTCTTCCATGAAGCATTCCCATAATCCCTTAATACTCACCCATGCATGAACCATGTCTGAATATATGCATTAATCCAGTGGTTTTTTCAGTCCACCGGGGCCCCTTGGTGCTACAAACTCATCCTCAATGCCCCCCACCCAGGGGCGGGATTCAAATTTCTGTGGGCAGGGCCTAATTTGTGATTTGCTGGTCACATGACTAGGTGGGTATGGCTTCCTGATCACATGACTGGGTGGGCGTGGCTTCCTGATCACGTGACTGGTGGTGTGGCTTGCTGGTCACATGACTGGGTGAGTGTGGTTTGGTGACTGGCAAACCAAATACAAGTGGTCCTCACTTAATAGCCAGTTGCTTAGCAAGTGTTTCTAATTTATGACCTGGCCTCCCCAGAACTACTTGACCTGTTTTTGGAGTTTTGACAGCCATGTATACACATATACATAAACTCCCTTCCAATCTTTCTGGAGCAGATCACTGGATTAGAATCGCAGAGCACCTCTGATTAGATTTCTCACCGTGAATAAAATCTAATCAGAGATGCTTTAATTCTTCTTGATTTGTTTTATTTGTATTTCTTTATTTATGTTGCTGAATTGCGTTGATATGTGTGTCCCTTCTTGTGCACAACCAGAAGCTTTTGTGATTCTTTGCAGCAAAAATTACCGACCTCTGACTTTGCTCTACTTTTCAAACATGCCGGCACTGCCGGCTCTAGTGCCGGCCGCGCAGGTCCACCCATTGAGCCTGCTGCATTGGAGGGACCTGCCCAAAGCAGGTCCGAGTGGAGTAATGCCACCAAATAAATAGATGAGCCTTGGAGAGGGAAAGAGAGAGAGAAAAGAAGAAAGGAAGAAAGAGAAAAGGGAAAGAAAGAAAAAAGGGACAAAGATACGGAGCATGGAGGGATGGAGGGAGGGGGAAAGAGAGAGACAGAGAGAGACACAGAGAGAGAGACCTGATGCATCAGATTAAAATGAGGCCTAGTTTGGAGGCCCTTTTCTACATTGAAACATCTTTGTCAGCATCTTTGCCAGCACATTGAAACATCTTTGGCTTTCTATTAATTAAAGTTTTGTGGACGAAACACAGCCAAAACTGTCAGGAAGCTCTCACATTTTCTTGAGGCTTTAAACAGGATCCATTGGACCAGATCTCCACCCTAAAAATTACTGTTCCCCATGTATTACAGTTGCCAATTCTGAAGAAGGCAAAACCAGAATGTACTGGTAAATTACAAGGAGAACTCCCCCACACTCTTCTAATCCTGCTGGAGCAGGTGATTGGACTAGAATAGATGTCTCATTATCTTTCTCCTCCTTCCCTCTCTCCTTCTTTATTTCTTTTTCTTTCTGTTCCTTTCCTTTCATCCCCCCTCTTTCTTTGTCCCTGTTTCTTTCTTTCCCTTTTCTCTTTCTCTTCTTTTCTTCTCTCTTTTCCTCTCAAGGCTCACCCCATTCACTTTGTGCACTGCTTCATTTAGATGTGCTTGGGCAGGTGCCTCCGATGCAAGGGGCTCAATGGGGTGGAACACAGTGGTTGGGGATGTTTGAAAAGGAAAGAAAAGCCACTGTGGCTTTGCTCTCTTTCCCAATGCTGCGTTTGGGGGCGGGGGGGGGGGGCAGAGCTCCTTACACCACATCGTGCAAGTCAGTGGGATGATCCTGCGGGGCCTTGCCTCGAACACGGCGGCGGCGGGATTTTTTCTCACCCCTGAATTGTGCCCTGCTGCTCACCTCCAGCGCTCCCCTGCTGCCTCTTAGCACCCCCCTGCCCTTGCCTGTCAGCACAACCCAAGGCATCCCACCGCCCCCCAGGGGGCAGTACCATCCACTTTGGGAACCACTGCATTAATCCCTAGTCAACTTTGTTTTCCTTCTTTACCTCTCTTTTATAATTTGCCTCCCAATTATAATGTCTATGTTCCTCTCAAAAGCATTTGGTGTGCCATTATCTTCAGTAAATAAATTAAGCATGATTGGTGTTACCTAATGCTTCTGTAGATGTCTTTTGTATATCTTGTTGTGTAGCACCGAAAATGGGATGGGAACATATTGGGATAAAGGCACATTTTAGTCTAAAGGGTTTTTCCAAGTCAAAACAAGTGATCATTGTTGAGGTAATTCCACGTTAGGAGAATGAGCGCACACAGGGAGACGTATAGACAGTAGTGTTGGAATAATACACACTCAATACACAGATACACTGTACAGTTAATGTAGGTTTTTACTTCCAGAAAGGTTTAAGCAAAGTCCAAAATAAGCAGTCCAAAAGTCATTCATAGGTTAATCAGTCAGTTTTTCAATCCAGGGATATTCCAGGAACAAAGTCCCGTGTCAAAAACAGTTAAGTATCAGACTTACATTAAATCCAGTAATATCAATCAATTAGGAAAAATGGAGCAATAGCAACACTCTCCAACAGAAGGAAACAAAGACACACTCTCCTCTCCTCTGAGACTCAGACCAATACAATCCAGGTTTCTGGCTCCATCCCAAGGCCATCTGAGAAACCATACCCAATTGCATGCTCTTGCATTCCCCCAAAGAGACAGTATCAAAATGTTCATCCTGGTTTATATATTTCTAACCCAAATACCTGTTAGGAGACTCACATTCCAAGTCAAAACAAGTGATCATCAACCATGTATTGATTCAGAGTTGCCTCAAACAAATCATTTCTTTTTCAGCAACTTGTAAACATAACATTGCACATTTCAGCATCTGTACATCCCAGTCGAAGCACCCATGTTTCATAAAATCCGTTGGATGGGACATAAGAAGTATTTGGTGAAATGGTGCCTGTCCTTGAATTTATAAAGCCACAGCCCCTTTTCTCAGGGTGACAATGCAATTAACTAATAGGAGCCTCCATGCCATGCCACCGCCAAGCACAATCATCTTAAAAGCTGTCTGACAGCTCCATATTTAGTTTTGCTAATAATTGTGTATTGCAGTCACAAACATTTACCACGTGCAAATGTAATTCATCTGGGCAATAGTGATGTTTCCTTTCAAACATTGTGGCTTCTGGGTAATTTAATAGATGTTTCCAGTATCAGGCATCAACCAGATTTCATGTCTAGCTTACTTTGCACCAATTGTGCCTACCATCCCTGTCCTATTGGTTTTTATTTTTCTTATAAGTATCTATGTATTCAAAACTATATTTATTCTTATACCTGTATCTTGTAAGCGATTGACAAATCAAATAAAATGTAAAAAATGTAACTCATGTAGGTTGAAAACATGAAAAAAGAAGTCTGCAAAATCTAGATGTTAGTTAATTATAGAGATAATTTATTGGAATGCATCACTTTGTAAACTTTCTATTTGATATACGAATGGAATGCAATTCAATCAATGTATTTATAATTTGAAGCCACTGCTTTTCCATTCAATATACAAAGCCAACAAATCCACCATCTTATACTTTTTTAAAAATGAGGAATGTTTTTTTCAGTTTTACATGTAAAAAAAAACCCAAGAAAAATCATGTGCCCCCCCATATCACAAAAAGTGATTCAGGATGGTGATTCTATAATAATTAAGAAACTATAGATGTAACACAGATACATATGTACATACACACACACACACATATGAATTAGTTTTAATTTAATTTAATAGAAATATTGGGTGTTCTGAGCAGATTGATAGATTATTTAAATAATAAGAATCAGTAAAATAATAAATGAATAAAAATTATAACATAAGTTATAAATGATACTTGCTGTCCTAATAGTTCATGGGCACTTATAATTTCAATGCACAGGAGAAGAAAAAAGACTTAGTTTGTGATCCCAAAGATCATGCTATACAAACTTCAGAAACATCCCTAATTTGTATGTAACTGCAATCTGTAATTGTTTTTTTACTTTTAAAAAGAGTAAAGCTTTAGATGAGGATGTAAAAAATAAAAATTGTTTTTAGCAGCATGAAAGCAGAGATGCCCAGCAAATTGTTGTACAAGAAGGGCCCTGATAGGTCTTGTTTTGCAATTCACATCAGCTTTTAAAGGAGAGGTCATTGCTTTTATGAATGTTGATAGGCTTTTGTTTCAAGGCCACCAAAGTGTTACAATGATATGTTTTGAGGTAATTCTGTTTTTGATATTTTGGCATCTGTTTTTGCCTTGTTGGTTGAGTGTTGAGGGTGATGTGAGACAAATGTCATTGGTTTTGTATCATGACAATCTTAAGATTCTAGGCAACATGAAAATGCAAATCTTGCATTATATGACCTGCAAGGAGAACCACTCTTGGTTCTGATTCTGGACCTGAAGTTGGTTCAGATAGCTCTAGGTAGGCATCTGTTTTGCACATAGGAGCCATAGATCTTGAAAGCCATAGTTAACTACTGCTTAACATGCCTCATGTATAAGGCAGAACTAGATCTCCTGGTTTCCTAGTTTCTTGCCTAGTTTCTTAAATCACTACAGCAAACTGTTCCATGAACATATTTATTTTAAATACTTATTAGTTAAATCTAACCCTTGAAAGACAGTGTAGCTGTCATATCTCAGTTTCCATTTTTGTATATACTCCACACCTAAACCTGTACCTATACTTACATCCAAAGCTATCTTTAGCTATCTTTAGCATCTTTCTCCATATACTAACTCTATCATCAGCTTCTACGTCTATATATTGTGCCTGCATAAAGCAGGTGCAATTGTTCAGGTGGCTTGCTTCTGGTATCTTCATGCAATGAAAGTTCTAGCTGTGGGACTTCTTGAATTCACCATTTAGTAACATGGAAAAGTATATTTGCATCATGAAGCAGTTTCAAAAAGCTACTTGACTCAAAGTATCTCAAGCAAAGAGTCATTTTGAAGCTTGGCACAGTCTTAATATCTATCATTCTCTCTCTCTCTCTCTCTCTCTCTCTCTCTCTCTCTCTCTTTCACTCTTTCTTTCTCTCTCTCTCTCCCTTCTTCCCTCCCCTCTCCCCCTACTATGAATGTCTCCCAAAAATGCAAATTCTGTACCAAGAACCTGTATCAATTATGCTAATCACACCTCCATGCCTTTTATTTTCTGAAAATGTTACAATGTGGTTTTTACATGAAAACGTACAATTAAAAACAAGACAACAAGATGTTGCAGAAATGTTGAAGTCCAGAAATCTTCCTTATATCTGACTTTAAATCAGTGTACTATGGAACATGAGAACCAAATGTGGTTCTCATGTAGCACTTTTGTTAAGAGTCGGAAGAGACAAAGAATTTGAGTATAAACAGTTTGTGCAACAATAATGCCTACTTTCATCATTTCAGCTCTAACATAATAATAAATAGTAATTCATTTATTGAATGGTGGTCTGCACAATATGGAGTATTCTTTTGTACTTATGTATATATCAGGACTTTTCACTTATTTCTAGTCCTTTTTAAAAGTGTTGAGGGAACAATGCACAGCTATACTTTTGACTAAACTTACATTGTCTGCTTAAAAAAAAAACCCTGCACACATGCATAATAGAATATATTTGATCTACTGAACTGCATACAGATTAGAATATGTTTGATCTTCTAAACTACAGTTGCTTGTAGAAGTATAAAATAATTATGTTACAAGTATTCATTACACTTATATTACAGGTTAACACTGTGATCATGCAAATCACATAAACAGCAAATGTAGTTTTAAAGGGTAAAGCACTGTGTTGCTAATTAAACATTGTGTCTAGTTTAAAGATATAATTACTGAGGTGTAACAGCAGAGTAATAGAAATGGATTGGCCAAGCACTTTCCTACATTCAGTAAAGGGTTTCAAATGATCAATGGTATTTTAATTAACCAGTAATAAATACCATTTAATGATTAAGCTGAACAAGCAAACAGAACTCTTTACTGGAAAAAGAAAGTCACAATACATGATGCACAATGTTTAGATAAATGTATATAAATACCACTCTGTGATTCCCAGTGCTTCACTTTGTATCATTCCTAATTATATGTTTAAAGTTAGTGTAAGTAAAAAAGCAAAGCACAGAACATGACAATCATTTTTATACCATTCTCTACAAATGGAATATTTAGGAATATATCACTGTGTAGATCAAATTCTAATTTTTAATTGTTAATCCTGGAAAAGTAAGATGAATACACTCAGTTACAATGGCAGTGAGTGTACCTTTGGAAGATCTGAAAGGTCCAGGTTAGGGACAGACCATCATGGAGAAAATTTTTCTTCTTGCTAAAAGTCAATAACAACTTGATTGCATGTAATGAATCAAGTACTGGATATGTGATAGCTGATCCTTTTTGAAAAAAATGTTTTTCCCCAGATTCATAGGACTATCATAAAGTCCTATCTTTTCACTGGATTAACTCCTTTCTGTAAAGTGGCAACTGTTGCAACCTGCCTATCTAGCACCCTTGATGTGACAAAAACAAGAAAACTCCATGTATATTTTCTTGCATATCTTGCAGATTCAGAGGGAAGATTAAATATAAAATGATTCCCATTATTTTAAAGTGCTAATTCATTGTTCTTCCATTTTTACCCAGATTAAAATGAAAGAACAAAGAAAGCCCACCTTATAATGATGCTGTGAATATTGCTTCCAAATCTTTGTTTTCTTTTTGCATATCTCCAACACAGTACTTATGCAGAATATAGAACTACTTAGCAATTTCTGAGGAGTAATCAGATTTAAAATACTGAATGAATGTGGGTGTTGGAAGAGATCTTACTACATTTACTTGATTATTATCATTAGGCTCAGAACTCTGGGGAAAGCCTAATAATGTATGGTCAAGCTAAACCAACAATACATTGAGAGAGAACATTTTAGTTTAAACTGTTTAACTTACACTCATTTCTTGGCAAGTTGTTCTTGTTTAGAACAGAGGGAAATGAAACCATTAGACACAACTCAGACCAAATTGCAAAACATGTTTAGGCTTGAGGAAATTCTTTTTGCTTCCTTTTCTCTTCACCCCCCCCTCTTTTTCATAAAGGCAGCTGTTCAGTGACTCACTATATGTTTTCAGCTGGAACGTGCCTTAGATCTTGTTCACAAGCATGTTTACATTAGTTCTGTGTGAACCACAGTTTGAAACATTATCTCCCTGGAACAAATTTGTACATGTATAGCTTTATACAAGAATTTCTTGTAATTAAGGCAATTGTCAAGTTCTTTTAAACCTCATGAATTATGCTCCAAGGATTCTACTCTTTACTTGATTCCCATATTTTTTTTTATTTTTAATAATGAAGAATGTTACACTGTACAAGCAAGAGGCAGCCCCAGAAGACAAATCATGAAGATAACACTTAGACAGGCAAGTTAAACACCTGTGCAAGTTGAGCAACAAGGCAAAGGGGTCAGGGAAATCAACCATTCCTTGTTGTTTTATTATACATCCTAACTTTCTGAGTGAATGAGCCCAAGAAATATAAAATGAATTAAAAGATTGAAAGCCAGAAGAGATGTAGAAGTGTCATTGCTGTTGCAGAGAAATGGAGAATGTCTTATTTATGCAAGTTCCTGATCCTCAGGGCACAGGTTAACTTCTAAGAGCTCTAAGAGCTGTATAACTTATCTGAAACGGCTGAAAGGCAGAAAGTTTGTAGAGGTGACTTTAACAACCCAATAGTTCTGTCCATTGTTTAGGTGATATATTTCATTTCTTCTCATGGAGAACAATGTCTCAATGCAGAATAGTGCCATGCCCAAGTGCAGTGCATGGAAATAATCCTTGAGAAAATATGTCTTCCTTAGGAATGAATTTATATTCTCTTAATGCCAGGGATCTATCTCCAGGTTAAGAGACTTTAAAGGTGAGAAAATTTATAATCAGATGAATAAAGGGATAATTTATTATTGGTAATGGCAATGGACAGTGGGTGCCAGCAACCAGGGTTTTGGTGATTTGAGAAGCAAACGTTAGGTTAATAGGTTGCAATCTAAGACCAGCAAGACAGCTTTCCCCCAAACATTCCCAGGGTGAGAATGTAGAGGCAGAAATGAGAAGTGTCAACCAAGAAAGATTAAAGAGAATGGTTTGGACTTCTTATGCTCTGGAACAAGCTGTGCAGTTCCAGAAGGGATGGGCTCAACTTGAAACAAAATGGAAAAATAAATTGCTGGTGTTTAATACTGAAAATGTAGCTGAGGAGATTTCAAATTTAGCCCTGAGGACAACCTAGCTAAAATCAGTTATTACATCTAGTTCTTATAAGCACACTCTCACACCCACCAATCCTCAGGAGAAGATTGAAATTAGGAAAGAATTCAGGAAATATGTAATGCTGATTTCTATTTTATAAAACAAAAATCTGCAATGTTTGAGGAATCAGTGAGTAAATATGATGCCTTGACTTTTAAACAGACCACAGGATCCTAGCAGGAAGAGCGAAACAGGATTTTTTTTCAGACTGGGTGTCTTTCTTCTATTTTGTGGGGAAATCTGAAGTAGGAAGTAGAAAGATTCTTGGAGACAAATTACTTCCATTCTCATTTATTAAATCCACCCTATGCAAAAGAAAAAAAAAGCCCAATGTCTGTTTTCAACAATAACATTTTCTATATATATCACTGATATTGTAATATTTTGGTTGTTGGGTATTGGGTGAGATGTTGGGAGAGTTTGGAGTTCAAAGGAAATGTTAGAATACTAAATGGGAAGAATTGAAGGAATTGAAGGAAGGAAGAGGTTTTCTTAAGAAAGTGGAAGACTTGCTCAAATGAGGAGATCAGGAAGGAATGCAAATGCTAGCATATGAAATACAAGCAAACAATAAGGGACTCAAAGATAATAGTGAACATGTTTAAATAAATCAAAACCAGGAAAATAAATTTAGAGGTTGTTGCATTCTTTCCTGACTAGTTAGTTAAATGATTAGTCAAGGAATGGCCAATATTCATGACTCATTTATGAAAACTGAGCCAATAAATTTCTAACTTGATTAATAAACTAAAATTAAAAACAAAATTTGGTCCAGATGGTATGCATCCAAGAACTTTTAAAGAATTTAAATGTGAATTTGTTTAAGAAGAATCAGTATTCTTTTGGCAAATGTAAATTCTGACTCATTAGCATTTGAGAGTTGTTTGAGAGTGTCAACAGGCATGTGGACAGGGGTGAGCTGGTAGATCTTGTTTACTTGACTTTCCAAAGTGTTCTGATAAAGTCCTTCACCAAAACCACTTGAGAAAACTCAGCAGTCCGGTTAAAGAGCAAAAAATAGAGAATATAAACAACCAATGCTTTTAAACATTGTTTGGGGAACTACAGGAAAAGGGCAGAAAGAGCTGTTTCAACTAGGTGATCAAGATACGATTCAGTGTCAAGATCTGATTCAGTATAAGAAATGCTACTGACAGTAATTCAGACAAAAATCCTCACCACATCTATACTGATGTGGCCTGACTTGATACTGGAAAAGGAATTTTGGAGTCCTGGTGAGCAACAAAGCTGAAAAACTGAGCTGTGTGAAAAGGTAAATTTCATGTTAGGTGCCATTGGAAAAGAAAAGAAGGATGCCAATGTGACAATATCTATGTAACATCTGTAATGTAGCTTGGATATATATATCTTTCCCCATCTGGCAACATCATTTTTTTTCTATTTTGATTTTATGATATTGTCCTCATGTCATTTTCCAGCCTTTGAGCATGATAGGCTTTAGATATCCTTAACTGTACCAAATTTAAAGTACTACATGCAATTTCATTTTACATATTGTGCAAAAACAAATTTCATTTTGTTATTATAAATTTGACATGTCTTGAATTTTCAGAATATCTTCAGGTGGTTTACAAACATAATCATAACCAAACATTAATATAATCACAAATAATGACTTGTCATAACAAACTAGACATAAAAATAAAATTATCAATCCCCATCAGATATAGAGGTAAGCTCAACATAAAAAAAAGCTCTGATTTAATGCTTTTTTGATTTTATACCCAATAAAGAATTATTGGTATCTTTGGAGAAAGGTTACTTTATGGAGTAGAAGTGGTTACTGAGAAGATTGTCTGAATCCACAACTTCATTAAGGAGAAACATCCAACACATCTCCTATCATATCTACATGAAAGAAGGGTAGATTCAGTTTGAAAGAGGTAATTCTAGAGACAATTCTAGGTTCCATCATATCACAAGACCTAAAATGGAGACTTAACATCAAAAATGTCATCAAAAAAGCACAGCAAAGAATGTTATTTCTGCGCAACTCAGAAAGCTCAAACTGCCCAAAGAGCTGCTGACCCAGTTCTACAGAGGGATCATTGAGTCTATCATCTGCACCTCTACAACTGTCTGGTTTGATTCTGCAACCCAACAAGACAGAAACAGACTCCAGAGAGTAATTAGGACTGCAGAAAAAACAATTACTACCAACCTACCTTCAATCGAGGACCTGTATACTGCACCAATCAAAAAAAGGACTGTGAAAATATTTACAGACCCCTCACATCCCAGACATAAACTGTTTCATCTCCTTGATGTTACAGAGCACTGAACATCAGAACAACTAGACACAAAGACAGATTTTTTCCCGAACACCATCACTCTACTAAACAAATAATTCCCTCAACACTGTCCAACTATTTACAAAATCTGTATCACTATTACTATTAATCTTCTCATCACTCCTTATCACCCATCCCCTCCCACTTGTGACTGTAACTTTGTTGCTTGTATCCTTACGGTTTATATTCCTAGTATGATTTGATTGCTTATTATACCTTATGACTATTATTAAGTGTTATACCTGATGATTCTTGACAAATGTATCTTTTCTTTTATGTACACTGAAAGCATTTGCACCAAGACAAATTCCTTGTGTGTCCAATCACACTTGACCAATAAAGAATTCTATTCGATTCTATTCAATTCTATTCTATCTAGGAGTAAAGCCAAATAGGGCTTTTAAGAATAACACCAGCTCTGTGAATTGTATCTGGAAATAAACTGGTAGCCAAGGCAGAACAGGCTCAACCAGTATCACAAGCTTAATCTGTTAGGCTTTGCCACCTACTACATTGGACAGAAGTAAAATTATTGGCAGTGATTTGAAACAGAAGCAATAGACGGACGTTAGGGCAAGGTCATCTAGAATAGTAAAGGTAGCAGTCATAACTATGCAGTTGATGTGCTGCCCCCATTTTTATACATGTTGCATGTGAAAGAGGCATAGCTTTGATTTTAACATCACATGCTTCATCTTCAATTTGTTGACCTATCTATGGATGTCTCTAGGTGAAAGATTAATAATGAAGTCAGCAAGAGTTATCCTGGAAAATATTTCTGTTAACCCAAAGTTGGATAGCAAAAAATATGATGAGAAATTTTAGACAAAAAGAAGGCAATATTTCTTAACACAACTTATTATTAATCTATGTGATTTGCTTCCTTAATGTACAGTGATGGTAACCAACCTAGATAGTTTTTAAGAAACGTTAGGCAAAACTTAGGGAGGATAAAGCTGTCAAGGGTTACTTGTGTAGGGATTGCCAATAAATTTATCATATGAAAAATGTTACAGCATATGATTAAATCAAAATCTAGAGAAGCTGAAAGGCATATGTATGCCAAAATTCACTTCACAGAATTGTATTATGGCTCACGAATCACAGTATAAGCACAAACATGTGTAAGTTGTGGGAAAAGAGGTTCCCAGTTGTATACATGGGAGAAAGGAATAAACAACATTTCTGTTTTCCTCTGAAAGATTATAGATGGCTTGGAAAAAATTCATACAAAAATTTGAAAGGATCAGAAAATTCATGTGTACTTTGGAGATACATATGTAAACAAAACAGTTTTTAAAAATGGGTATTGCTAGGCTGAGAAGATCATGAAAATGTAGAGAAATTAGAGAGTTTGCCTTTGCCCCTACTGTTGCATTTATCCCTACTCATTTGCTAGAACTTGGAAGATTCAAATGGCCAAATATCACTGCAGTGTAATATGTCTGTCATTGCCTCATTAAGTATATGATATAATATTACATACTATAAATCAAGAACCATATGCCAGTCCAAGACCTGAAGATACAGGAATAATGCCACACATCAGCTATGATGTTTCTGTTTCTTTTGTCAGTCTGGGGAATAGATTTCAGAAATCAAGGATATTGCACATAATCACCACCTCACACATTTATTGAAGTTCAAAATTTTTATGATGTTCACAATTTTAAAAAAAATATGCAGAGAAATGAATACATACCCAAGCAAAATGATCAGAATTAGTGTTCGTAAAGTCTGAATTCAGCAACAAGCATTATTTACAGAATTCTCTTAAAAAATTGTCCCTGGAAGCCACAATATTTGTGTAAATTTTTGCAAGTTGTATGTGAATTTCTGAAAAACAGAATGCTGCTTCTGTTTTCTTGTCTATTTATATCTAAAAGGAATTTTAATGTATTTTTAAAGGAATTACTTTAATATTTTCATATTCTAAAAGGAAGAGTTCCCTAGACTATGGGATCAACAATAAAATTATTTTCTGACAGCTAATTTTGCAGATAATGAGTGAAATTTACAATTATTATTACAAGTTTGAACAAGATGCCATCAAAACACTTATTTGCCCACATATTTATTTTCACATGAAAGCTGCCAAAAAAACTCTGTCTTAAAATTACATAATTTTAGACTGAGCAAAATATACAACTATAGTAGAGTTTTTAATATAAAATGTAGTATTTAGTCTTAAATATGACCCAGCATATTACAGAGAAGAATCATTTCTTGTTTACAAATCAATTAAATAACAATATCCTCAAGTTTAGGCTTGTTGGGAATGGCATCGGCAGGAAATCTGAGCTTGAAACTCATTCCATAGCATCTACTGGAGCCCAGGTTTGGGTCAAAGGATGTAGCTTCTGGAGAAATTTACATAGATATTATCAGAATAAAGAACAAAATATTCCCCCTCCCCCCTTGGCTTGGTCCCAGGTAAATGTATGCAAGTTTTTAATCATTGTGCAATGGAAAAGAAAAGACTTGGGGGGAAAGGAAAAATCATAAAAGGGCCTGGACAAGGACAGGAAGCACCTCAACTCTCAGACAAGGGCTCTCACCTGAAAATGCTATACCACCAAGCTATAATCCCCGCCCCAGAAGATCATATTCCTAAAGATCATGAAGGAATTCAATAATCTTGTCTTGACTCTTGGCCAGTAATGTGGCAAAATGATGTGTGTGCTGACATCATCATGATATATTTTGGTTTTACATATTGGCACCTCAAAGTCTGGCATGAGTACCTAGGTTATGTTTGATGACCTAGGATAGATCCATACCTTTTGCTTGGTCAATCATTGGTATGAGCCATTCACTAGTTCATGTGTGCCAGAACAGAATGTTTCCTTCCTCTCACACCCAGCACCATGTACATTGCAAGTACATCCCATGCCTGTATTTTCCAGCTTTGACTGCTGTCTTCCAACCTGTTCTTTTTTTAGACCTTCAAAGCCCATGATTTATTTCTATGTAATGGCAACAACAAGGCATGTCACACAAATCCTCTCCAGTGGCTGCCCCATGCAGCCATTTCATGCTAGGTGAATGTGGACTATTATTGGCTGCTAGCTGGCTATGTTCTCAGCTTCTTAGCAATTGTATTCCTTTAAATAATGTTTCAGTTGATTCATTGATGACCTGTTAAATGAATAAACTATCCTCAACTCTAAAAGCCCATGCTTCATTCAACCTTTATGTCTACCAATGTATAAAACCCTTTCAGTTTTGCCCAGGATGCTCCACTTGCTTTCCCTGTCCTGCAAAGCTTCCCTTTCCTTCTATTTAATCTCTTCCCTTCCCTTCCTTTTCATTTCCTAAGGAACATAGGAAAAAAAGAATAGCCTGTCCCTATTACTTTCATTATTTTGCCATCAGAACAAGAGTGGTGCCATAAAGAGAGAAAGGGAGTGGGGGAAAGGTCAAATGAATGTGGAAAGGAGGTTGGATGAAGGTACCTGTATCCATGGAGGCAAATATCTGGGACAGTAAAAGAAGATCTAGTGAGAAGGAAATGATTTTTCCTAAAAGGGAAAAGCAGGTGCTGATAGATTAGTCTTTTTTTTTTTTTTTGG